>JAAGAY010142287.1:62631-72857 GCA_011801015.1 Ardeotis arabs
CTTGGAAAAAAAAAAAAAAAAAAAAAAAAACAGAAAAACCACAAGGAACTATTAAAAGATCTAAGTTGTTCAAAACCTATCATAATGAATCTCAGTATTTAAGTAAAAAAATAAATTCTTATAAACAAATTTTGAATAAGCTGCCAAAAATTTCAGAAAGCTCCAGATCTGTTGATCTTAGAGGAAATTTTAGAAGAAAGCTTCATGTGTTTACTTATATACAACGATCACCTAATATTGCCTTTGGATTTTAACTTTCTTTTTTTTGTATGAACTTCGAAGAACAATTGCATTTTCACAAAGTGTAACAGACAGCATTTTACATATACGGTGCTTGAGTTGTACTTGATATAACGAATCTAGTTTTTGAAGTGTGTGCAAAGACCATGCAGTTTGCATTTTCCCCACATGATGGAGGTATGAGTCTATCAAGCCTCTTGTGGCAGAAATGACAGTAAACTTTGTAACCAACAGGAAATCTATGGGCAATTTCTGGAAGTTAAGAAATTGTCTGACTAGGTTCAGCCAGCCAAGAAAGCAAGCAACACAGATCTCTGAAGTATAAGAAGTAGTTTTATTGCTTAACATGAACTAAAAGTAAGCTTGTAAAAACTGAGTTTACCAGCCTGTCTGCAATCTCCTCACATGTTTTACAGAAATCTTTTCTGAAAAGTTTCGTCCATATCCCAAAGTCGGTTTCACTATTCATAACACCTTCCCATTTTCATCTGCCCAACTGCAATACTGCACTGATGCAAATATAGCGTCCAGACCTGAACAAAAGATACCGAGCAGTGGACACCCAGCTACTTCGGTGGACTTTGCTATATAAGGGACAGGGAGAATCATATAAAAACTTATCCTTAAGAGAAAATAATCAGCAACAGGTAAGATGGATTTCAGTCTAGCTCTAATCTGCATTAGTCACATTAAGAAAGCTCCTTCAGAATCCCAGCTTCCTGCACCAGGTTTTTCTAATGCTAGCCTTTTGCTATGTAAGGGAAAGCCTTGGCTAATCAGGATCGAGTCAAGAAACCAAGCTCCTTGTCATAGTTTAGCCCTGATCGGGACCAGACTACGCAGTCTCTCTCTCTCACTCCCCCCACCCTCCAAGGGAATAGGGAGAGATAATATAAGAAAAAAGGCTCAAGGTTTGAGATAAGGGCAGGGAGAGATCCTTAAAGTTACCGTTACAGGCAAAACACTCGACTTGGGGAAAACCATTTATTACTAAAAACAGCAGGACAACGAGACAGAGAACAAGATAACCTCCCCCCACCCCTCCCTCTTCCCAGGCTTAACATTATCTCTACCACCTTCCTCCCTGAGCGGCACAGTGGGGAAGAGGGAATGGGGGATACAGTCAGTTCACCACACGTCGCTTTATGCCGCTGCTTCCTCATCAGGGGAAGAACTCCTCACATTCCTCCCCTACTCCAGCGTGGGGTCCCACCGACAGGCTGCAGTCCTTCATGAAACTGCTCCAGTGTGGGTCATTTCTTTCACGGGGTGCAGTCCCTCAGGAACGGCTCCCCCAGCACGAGCCCTCCACAGGCCACAGCCTCCTTCAGGCATCCGCCTGCCCTGGCGTGGGGTCCTCCCCAGGCTGCAGGGGGATCTCTGCTCCTCCGTGGGCCTCCATGGGCTGCAGGGGCACAGCCGGCCTCACCATGGGCTGCATCATGGGCTGCAGGGGAATCTCTGCCAGGAGCAGCATTACTGCTCCCCCTCCTTCTGCACTGACCTTGGCATCTGCAGCCGTTCCTCTCACCAGAAATTCTTCACAACCAGCTCAGGCAGACGCCTCTCAGGTTCTCTTCACATCTCATCTCCTCTCCACTTCTTGCAGCCAGGCTGGGCCCAGTCGGCTGCCCGGCAGGAGGCCAGAGGGTGAGGGCTGCAAGGCCCACAAGGCTCACACCTCCCCTTCTCTGCCCTCACTCACATCTTCCTCCCCCCTTTTTTGTTTTTCCTGTTTTTCCTTTTCCTAAACACATTATCGCAGAGGCGTTATCAGGGAACATTCTGCTACCAATTGGCTCGGCCTTGGCCGTAGGCCCAGCTGAGTCCACCGGACAAACAGGAACAACTTCTAACAGCTTCTTACAGAAGCTGCCACCATAGCCCCCCCTCACTAAATAAAACCAGAACACTCCTCGAGATGCAAATCCTAAAAGTCTCTCCTTCAGGGAAATAAAAACTGACTGGGTAGAGTCCAGTTTCTCCTCCTCAGATCTGAATGTTGTTGACAGCATAGCCTCACCCCAGCTACATTCTGCATGAAAAATGATACACCTTGCCTTCTTCATCCCATCCTTCATCCCTCTTATCTGCTCTTCTCTGTAGCTGCTTTGTTGATATATGGGAAGCAGAAACAAACATCTGTTCCAGGTAATGGAGGGGACAGGGCGCTGCCACAACATTTGAGACCTGTCTTCTAGAGGAATGACAGGACAAGCCCTATTCTGTAAACTAAGAATTCCTACACACTGGGTAGGACAAAAAAGACTTTTCAAGTATTTAATATCCAAATCTGCTGTATATCACAGAATACTGATCATCGAAGGAGGAGGTTATGCAAGAAAATAAGCTACATTTCAAACAATGATGCACAAACACTACAATGGCAAAAGCATACAGCTATGGAGTTTTGGAAGAGATTAAAGAAAAGTCTACCTAAACTCCTTGAGGCAAAGAATTTATGGAAGAGAACACGATCCACAGTATCTGCTTGCAATGAAATCTCCCACAATTCAGGAATGAGGTCACAAATACAACCCATACCTCAGATATATCTGAGTAGTACTGGAACTTACTTTTATCCTACCATATCAACACTTTAAGCACGCAGGTAAAGCTTTTCCAGAAGATTCCTGAAATATGTGGTGAAGACTGTTTTGTAACTGTGACATCATATTAAACTAAGCTCTGATTATTTTTTCAATTGAAAATGTATTAAACTGGAAAAAAAGCAAACCAAAAAAGTTGAATATATCAGAAATCAAGTACAACGGAAACAAATAGATAGCAGGAACCATCCTGGAACAGATAGGCTTAACATTCCCAGAACAGCAACTGAGATTGGCTGATAGACTGTACTAAACAAAGAAGCTAGCTAGGTCACTGTCTAAGAAAGATAAATAGAGCAACATGAACAAGGACATTCAACAAATTGACTAAAAAAATGCATATGTGTATGTGTGTATACACATATATAAGTAAAGCAATGGGAACACAACTAAAACTGACGGCTAACTGTGCATTTAATAATAGCACAAGCCTCCTTCCGTAAGTTTAGAACGGCTAAGTATTTTCCAGGGACATGAAAGACAGTAAGAATTTACTTAAATACATTAAAGTGGGCAATGCCACTCATAGCTGCAGATATGGATATTGCATTCACCATGAAGACGACAGGTCTACAAATAGGGAAATAAATGACAGGAGTTTGAAATATCCAGTGCTGCCTCTGCTTCTGCATTCAAACAAACTAAGAAAAAAACAGAAGGACAGGCCAGAAAAAAAGAAACATTTATGAGACAGATATATTCAGGACTTCCTAGAATATTTACAAATCCTAAAATTCAGAGATTGCTATTTCCTGTTTCCAAGCTAACTGTTCCATTGTATAAAGTAACAGTAGTCTAGACGAAACAACCAGAGTGAAGACGCATAACTATTTGAAAGTGCCACACTCCACCAGTAGCATCAAGCATCCCACTAACAACTGAAGAGCCATTTCAGGTGGTCTATTTCAAAAGCACTTTTTTTTTTTAATCAACTGGATGATAGAATAACACTTCTGTAAAATTTATAGGACACAGACCAAAATCAGAAGCAAGAACATCAGGCACATGCCTCCGTTTTAGGACTTCTAGCACAAAACAATAATTCATGTTAAACTCCTGATGAAGGCAATCTTAATCCAACAACAGCTTTGATAATGTGGCCAGGCATATGCTGCTTTTCATGAACTCAGCTGCTCGAGCAAAAAACTCTTCTGGAGATACAAGATTGACAACCATGGTACAACTACTTAAATCATGACAGCAAGACTTGCTAGATATCATCTGTTATCACCCTATTCATGAAGAGATATAAATTTTTACTATGATTGAAGTTAGGACATTTAGACTGCTCTAATAGTGAGAGTGCTTTTTCAAAACCACAACAAAAACCATACCTTTGTTGATGATGGTGGAGTAGGAAAATTAAGCCAGGCTGGAGCAAAGTCATGCTGCGCCATTTAGGTCCAGTCTCTCCAAATCAATGAAACAAGGCTTCAGCACCTCATGGCAAGTCCCTGTAAACAGAAAACAAGAAATGAGTACTTTTCAGGTGCTTATGTTAAAACAGGATTACACTTGTGGTGTTTTGATGATTATTTCCCTTCTGTTTTCTGGTATCATTTTCCCATACAGATGTGCTTTACAATCTAACCATCCTCATTCTCATTTGTAGCATCACACTTGTGCTTTTATTACTGAAGTGTCACATTAATTAAATACGTCACAGGTATCATGAAAATAGAACTGTAACACTCCTTCCTTTAGTTTCTCTTATAATTGGGATGAAGCATCTTCTGTAAGATTTGATTCAGAAAACAGTGACAAAATCAGCTTGTTGAAATACTTTCTGGTACTATCTAGAATGGATTTCAGGAGCTATTTCATCAGCTTCCTAGAAGCAGCTGATTTTTTTTAATTAGTCCCTAAAAGTTAGTCTCAGAGGCCACATTAAGGTTCCTTATGAAAAAAACAGACGCTCAGGGCCACCACAAATGCCATACTATCTCTAGATTCAATGGAAACAGAATGTACATGCCCAGAAACAGTGCCAAAATCCAGTAAAATTCTGAAGTTTGAAAATGGGCAAGGGAAGGTAACGGCTTAAGATTAAAACCCAAGAATACTTTTCCTAACCCATGCTCTTCCCACAGGTAGGAACAGATCTCTCAATAAGCAAGAGACTGCGAGATCATGTGAACTGCATTACTTGAACTATAGCACAGAAAGGAAAGAATTGGATGAAACACTGCCTGAATTATAAGGGAATCTGAATCACTGTCTGCAGCTAGACACTGCAAAATTGTCAATAACACAAAAATATTTTATGTATAATATACATACTATTAGAAATTCAGTTAGTGAAAACACAGTAAAACACCCACATGCATTTTATAGTGAGAACCGAACAAATGTGTATTCCACATCTCTGCACAATACAGAGCAGATCTGTTAGTCACCGAGCACAGATGTAGCTCACTTTAATCTAAGGCTGCTGTAATGTAAGTATGAGTAAGAACTATGGAATCTGAACTTGGTAACTGATCATTATTGTTGTAGTCTGGCCTGAACTGGGCTATTGCAGATTTCCAGCAACAGAGGAGAATGTTCCAGCTTCTGAAAGGAAGTCTAACAGATTTGTAAGCATTAAACTTCACTTCTCAATTAAGTTGCTGGTTCTCTTCTATACCATGAGCTCATACTTAGGTTTTTAGGTACCTCCAATACCAGGAGTTAAAATGTAAGGTGAGATGCACAAAATCTGCTATCGTTAAATAGAGACAAGTTTAAAGGTATGTCCCACCCAAATAACTTGTTATCAATTACTCTGTTGAAGCCATCCAACACTCTTCAAAATTAACCTAAACTGCAATACCAGATAAATTTTCTAAAGAATCCAATTAAGTCAAATTAATTAAAAGAAAAAAAATTAAAAAGGGAAGTCCTACAGTCATTGAACCATTTAAAAAAAAATGGTTTCTCTTTCTAAAGGAAATCAAGTTCACTTTTATTGATTAATCATGTTCAGCAGTGGTACAGAAACAGAAAAGGCTGTATATTCACAGACGAACCAATACAAGAGATGCTAAATTAAGAAACAGCAAATTAAATGTGAGCAGACTACAGGGAGAAAAAAAAAAAAAAAATCTTCTCCTTCCCTCACATACAGTTCTCAACTCCAACTAGGAGACTCATGAAATCTTTAGAAAGGACCAAGACAATATCAATACCAGAACACCAGCACAACAACAAAATCTTCAGATCAAGATACTTACAGTCTTGTAATAGAGAGATTAGGTTTATACTGAATAAGAACATAAAAAAGGATCCAAAAAGTATTACCAAGTTACTGGTGAATCAGCTATTAGACATGGGACAACAAAAGCACTAACAATGTGATTTCTTAATAAATTAATCTTACTGTTTTTAGAAAACTACTCTAGCTTCCCAACACTACTAGTTATCCAACTGCCATGAAGAGTTTATCCTTAACTCACCAACATCCCTACCTTTTATTTTTTGCACATAAATCAAGGGCTGATGTAGGATTTGATCACCAAGTATCCGAGGACTGGGAAGGTGTTTTTAACAGCTTTGTCCACAGCTCACTGATACTGGCTGTATATTTCTTCCCATAAAAATTATTCTAGAAGTAGACTCGAGTCTTATCCATGTTCTCAGTTCTCCAACTAATCCCTTTCCTACAAAGTAGGAAGCGCTAAAGACAGAGGCCTAGGCCAAAACTACACAATACTCTGAGTGCAAAGTCAGCAGCAGAATAGCTGTAAGTTTCAGTAGGCCCATAAAAGAAAAACTCTTTTAGATCTAATTCTTGCAGCTAGTTTTGACACAAGAATAGCAGCAACAAAAGCACAGATGTATTTTTAGAATGCTACCTGACCAATTTCACAGGTTTACAGTTAAAAACTACCACAAAAAGCAACTATTGAGGATACTGACCTCCACACCAAAGTCAAGAAAACACTTTCTCTCATCTGATTGTGCATATTATTAGTCTGGTAATTAGACATGGGAAAATCAAGTATTTTCATTATTAAACCTTATTCACCTACTTCTAATAGGCACAAATACGCTAGCCGTAATTAAATTAGGAAACAAACAGCAGATCAGGAAAAGACAAATATTAACTTTTTTTTTTAAAAAAAAAACCCTACATTTTTGAGTACCTAGCTTACCCAGCGTCAAGTTGCCAATTCTATGTCATAGCAGGCTTCATAATACTCTTACAGATGCTAGCTTTCTGATGTTGCCAACAAGTTTGTCCTGGAATGTATTTTAACATAAAAACATTTTCATTATAAGCATGAGCTCTGTTTTGATGATCTGGCAAATATTTGGTAACTCTAGGATACTCTTCATTCTCAGGAAGGTATTTTTGGTAAACTGAAAACAGATCATAAAAAGTGAGAATGGGACGTCAGCAAGACACAGCACATCCTGCTGCCACAGGATTTACTCTGCTTAAACCCTTCATGATCAGTTTGGTTGCCAAACATCAGTTTGTTCCTTGCTTGCTTTCCAACTAAGTTAGACCAATAACTGAGATTAACACATTATCCTGCAACACGTCGCATCACCAGAAAGATTTCTTCTACCAGGTCTGACCTTAGTCTTTTTTCCTGCTCTTCAGGTCCATTACCTAAGCTATCTCCAGCAGTCAGAGACATTTTTGCGTTCTGTGTCCCCCAAAGCACTTGCAACCTCTATTCAGATTTGCACTATCTACAAATTTAGTAAGCATACACTCTACTTCATGATTGAAATTATTATTTAAAACACTGAAGAGACTTTTCTTTAGAAATTTACCTGATACATCCTTCCAGCTTGACATCAAACAAGAGCTGCCTCTACAAAGACTGAGAAGCCACTAAGGCAAATAAGTAACAATGATCAGCAATTTACTTCAGAAATTTACTTCTGCCTTTCATAAACAGAGGATTACTTAAAAAAAAAAAAAAAAATTTAAAGTTTTTTAACAGAATCAAAGCCAGCAGTATGCACCCATACAAGCATTTACAAGCTTTCATTATAGTGATAGACATAAAGAAACCATTTGTCTTCTAGCAAGCTTTCTCTTATGTACACACCACACAACAGATCAACTGCTGCTCATTACCATTGACAAAACAGCTGTTGTACTCCCAGCATTAATTCAGCTATAAGAAGTAAGCTTACCGAAGTAAATGCCACAGATCTGAACGCAATTCCACTGCTTTCTGAAGCTCTCTTGGTAACAAAAGATTAGGCCCAAAATTTATCACTGAACATTTAAGTCATCATTCCCTGGCAGCACAAACTCAAAATATATCTGCCATTCCTTAACCAAAGTGTCATAAAAGCTAACTTGGCTCAGGTTGTCTATTACTGAAGTCAAGCTGCACAACTCTAGAAAGGCCAGAAAAATACAGTGAAATACTACTATCCTCATACGATTAACACTCAAACGCATTTAAGTTTCTTTAATCAGACTCATCAAAATATTCATTCTCATCTCAGCAATAGCCTCTGGTGTCTGATTCAAGTACTGCATAGTGACTTCAGAAAAGAAAGTCATCCATAGCCCATAAATTTAGACAAAATACATTTTGCTGCATTGTGGATAGCAGAATAGTCTACAGCAAAGAAAAAAACCTGTTCCTAAATTTTACTTCTTGGGGGTGAACTCAGAGAAGCCTGTAAAGCATTTTGTTTCAGGTAACATGCAGCAATTATTCCAATATTCAGTTACAGAAAATTTAATTCTATAGTTTTGTGAAGTATGATCTCCAACAAGGCAGCAGTGAAAGGCAAGGAATAATGAACAGCTGGTTCCAAATGACGTACAGTGAAGAAATTTGTCATGAATATAACTCAGTTGTCCACTTTAAGCCACATTAGCAGCTGAAATAAGAGCACAGCACCAAGTATGCTTAAGCAACATCCAAAAAAGGTTGGGCTGAGATTTTTTTTATGGTTGAGTCAAGCAGGTCCTTCTGTGACAGAAACTATTCTTCACCAGTTTTAAAGCACTAAACACTACTTTTAAATAAACTTATTTGCTTCATCTAAAAAGCATTTAGGAAAATCTGATGTATTGCTTCTGTTTTAGAAAAAGAAGTAACATGTTGAGAAAAGGTAAGCAGAAAGCCACTGTGGGAATTAGGAGTCAAGACTTCCCTGAAAAGACTAAGAAAAAACATCCAGATTCAACTCCCAAAACTGCAAAACTAGCAAAAAAAAAGATGGAACTAAACAACTATCATCAGTTTAGCTTGTGCTTACCAAATTAAATTTAAAAATCAAATCTTAAACAGTATAGTCCATTTTCACTGCACTATTACATTTTTCTTTTTTAAATCATAGAAAAAGATGAAAGCAAAATCACACTTAGAACCCCACCACAGAAATTCAGAATTTTATTTGGCACAATAATAAACTATTTTTCAGTAATCAGGGACAAGAAAAGTCTGAGACGACTACTTTGCTTTCTTTGCCTTACAAAATGAGGCCTTAAGATGTATTTAAACACTGGTTATAAACAGATGAAGGAGTAAATTCCACCAAGAAAAGAGATATCTTAATCCAAAACACTAAGAATCACAAGAAGATACCAACCACAGCAGATCTAGGTTGAATACACAGTCCTGAAGTTCAGAACAACATGATTCTGGAACAATTTTAAGACTTAAAACAAATTATCTGAACCTCTCAATTCCTATTATGCTTCTAAGTCAAAAACTAAAAATTGTAACTAAAGGGTTTAATGTGTAGCACAATGTATGTATACAAAGATAACACTGTAATAATTAATCCACTTTTTCACATCACAGGTGGTAACTACATGCAAATACTGTTCCCCTAGGAAGATTTTTTCCCCTCTCCCCCATGCTTCTTGCAATCAATATAGTGTTTAACAAGCAAACTTTTTAAGTGTGAAGACCACCCAGTACAACCAAAGCCTGAATGAAATGCCTGTTGTTTTTTTTTTTCTGGAATAATATAGATAGAATTCAACACAGCACAAAAGCAGAAAACATCCTGTATTCATGAACTGTTTGGTTAACTTACTTTCAGATTACTTTAGCACAGTGCTTCTTCAACCTTCATCTTATACTACAATTTTTACCTTATCTGCAACCTTTAATTCACTATTACAGGGAAAAAACACGCAACCTCCAAAATTACTAACATTCATGTTTTGTTTGCAAAGCTTGTTTGTAATGTAAAAACCCCCACACATTTAGCACATAAAATAGGGGCATGAAATACCTAGATAAAGGAGATTCAATTGAACAAACTATCTGAAACAGTGTTATGGAATACATTTCCAGTTTAACAAACAGGATTTCTCACACTTCATTAAATTTGTGTAATTCCTTGCAGTAAAAATATTTTGGGGAAAAAAAAAAAAAAAAAAAAAAAAAAAATTTTTTTCCCCCC
>JAAGAY010142288.1:0-37160 GCA_011801015.1 Ardeotis arabs
GTCTCATTATCCTGCTAGTTTTAGTAATAAATGAATAGTTTTCCCAAGTCGAGTCTGTTTTTGCCCGTGACGGTAACTTTAAGGATTTTCTCCCTGTCCTTATCTCAAACCTGGAGCCGTTTTTCTTCTATTATCTCCCCCTGTTCTCTCGGAGGGTGGGGGGAGTGAGAGAGAGACTGCGTAGTCTGGTCCCGATCCGGGCTGAACTACGACAGCTCCACACAAGCCCACACTCAGTTCTAAATCCTTTCTGTCTTGCAGTTCCTCCTATGCCATTAATATGGCATCCTTGCCTGGGGAAGCAACGCAGCACCCTGAGGTTAGTGCCTGGTTGTTTACACCTGGCATTCCTTCCTTCTCTGCAGTGCTCACAGCATGAGAAACAAGAAAGCATCTGCAAGTAAGACATACATGTTTTCTTTTTTATTATTTCCTTCATGTCAATCCTTCTCTGACAAGGTGTCCTGTTTTCGACAGGGATTGAGTTAATTTTCCTCTCAGTAGCTGGTATGTTTTGGATGTGAAGAATGTTGATAAACATCTTGATGATATAAGTTGTTGTGAATGAGATCAAGGACACTGTCAGGCTTTCCAAGTCTCGCTAATGTGCAGATGCAGGAAGCTGGGAGAAAGACAGGAAGAATAATTGACCCAAACTGGCCAAAGAGAGTATTCCATACCATAAATGTCCTGCTCAGTATATAAGTGGGGGTTGGCCAGGGGAGCATCTGCCTTCCTGGCATCCATCTCTCTCTCTCTCGTTCACTGGCATTGCTCCCTCTACCTTGCTGGCTCTCTTTTGCTCCTTTGCTTGCTGCTTGGTTTTGTTTCCATGGTGGCTGCTCGGGATGGGCTGTGTCGGTCGTTGAGACATTGGGTGGAGAGAAAACGTACATTGTTCATTTTGTATATTTTAATATCCTCATATTCTTTTATATTGTCATTTTCCTTTGCTATTCTAGTAAACTGTCTTCATCTCAGTCCACGAGTTTTCCTTTCTCCCCAGTTCTCTCCCCCATCCCTCTGGGGCGGGGGAGGTTAAACGAGAAACGGTGTGGTGACCAGGGCTAAACCACAACACAAGGGCAGAGGCTTGATCCAGCATGTCGCAATTATTTACTTGGCTGCCAGGAGCGCTGGCTAATCAGGAGACCAAGCAGACACCGTGGTGTTGTATGTGCGCATCTGTGTGAGACATAACACAAAGTGAGATGCAGCTCCTGTTATGTGAAAGTGATGGTAGAAGTATCACGTAAACATGATTGATTTTGCGCAGCTCCTCAGCATATGGCTGAAAATAAGTGTGGCTGGATATATCCCCACAAATATTCAGAAGATGCCTTCACAGTCTACAGAGCTGGAACAAGCAATATAGCTACAATGAAGTTAGTGGGATGTGGGAAGGGCTTTGACTCCTTGTGCCAAAAAAAATATTTCAGTACCAGTGAGAGACACATAAATGTTTACATTCATGTTTTTCCTGAAAAAGATCTTGAGCATTGTAAAACAAAGAATAATTTCCTGTCCAGAAGAAGCTTTTAGGTTTCTGAATGACAAGTGAGTGGTTTCTTTTCCAGTGGTTGTTTTAAGAAATAATAAAAAAAAAACCTTTACCAAGTGTCTTGTTCAAAGTAGGCCAGAGTTATTTACACATTATTAACTGTGAATAGTGGTTTACTGTGCGGAAGGAGACAAGATGCTTTTAAATCTAATGCTGTGGCTAATAAGATTATTTTTTTAATACAGGAAACCATTCAGTTGCATTCAAGATAGTAAAGTTTGTTTTCCTCTTAGAAAGGATTTTTCATTTTGAGAAAAATGTTTCAAGAACTTTTTCTTTTCTTGCAGAGAATTTTCCAAATTGTCTCAGATGTTCACTTTCCCTAAAGCCTCTGAGACAAAAAAGAAATTAAATTATTATTGATAATCAAACATGTCAGTATCATTTATCACAAATGGCACATGTACATGTCAGTATTTATCCAGATCAATCTTTAGTAAATTTGCCTGTTAAATGCACACAAGGCTTATAACCTCTATTGAAATCTTATTATTACGTAGAGTTTAGGATTCAGGGTTTTTTTAAAAAATCAAGGTGGGTCAGATTTGTTCCTTAAGAAGCATCTTTGATAAAATAAAGAATTTTTACATATGGAAAATTATACTGACAGAAGGAACAGTGCTCTTTATTTAACACCATTAGGCATCTGTTAAAAAATAAATGGAAAAAGCTGGTCATGAGTCAGTGTGTAGGTTGTTTCTTTAAAAGGATTTAGTAAAACCATAAGGCAAATAAAGGACAATTTGAGATGACGTTTCAGCATCTTTCAACCATGAAAGGGAAAGAGACAAAGGTCATGTTTTGAGAGAATATGTCTCTAATCCTCGTAGAAATGTATATGTATATTATTTGCTGTTGGTAGAAATCTGCTACACTTCATTGATGCTGTGATTTTCATTAGGTGTTAAAACGCTACTTATAGAAAAGGCAGTACCACCATCTATGTACTAGCTTCTTGGCTAAGCTTTTTATAAGCTGGTTGCATTGAGAGAAAATTTAGCTTAATATTCTTTATTTGAAACACACAAACATGATGCCAGATCTTAAGAGTTCACTATAGGGAATCAGGAGTTCACCTGCATTATTTTACACTGGCAGACAATAGATAACAAAATATTACCCAAAACAGAATGAGATTTCCAATCCATACTTTGTGCAAGAGAAAATCTTTCACTCAAGTCCAGTACCAAGCTGAGAGAGTTTTTAATGACCTTGGGATTCCGTTCTGATCTTCCCTGTGTTCCACGTGTTGGAAAAGTCTTATTGAATTTACTGGGAATATTTGCCATTAAAGGATTTGTAGGGCTTGTGCCAAGACATCTTGGAAGGATAAAGATGATGACTAGGGAATAGAAAGTGTATGCATTTAACATGATAAAGAATCTCGTAATTTAGAAGTCTTCATATTGACAATATCTCACTCAAATTTCAGAAATACTCAAACTGTCTATGACGTAAACTGGGATGTTTTTATTTAAGAACTGCTTGTATCTGGAAGCAGAAAATTTAATCTAACTTCAAATTTATTACCTGGCCACCCCAGTGTTGGCAATCTTACCTCCTGTACCTTGTTCTCAGGAGAATATTAATCAACTCAGTAACCTCTGCAAAATTATTTGAAGATGAAAAGTGCTGTGCAAGTGCTACCTGCTTATAATACTGGATTATTGTAGATTGAGAACCTTAATATTTTGGGGAAAAACATGAATTGGGAGGAAATTAGTTATGTTTTTCTGCTAAAAGTAGAGAAATTAATGTAATTCTGAATTATTTAAACTATCTCTTACTGTGTTTCCCATTGCCATCCTACAGGGTATATTTTTAATATCCATCTGATTTTACAACACTGTCATTGAAATGACTTACTACTTACGTCATTACTTATTATCTGTGTCGTTGCAGTGCTGTGTCTTAATGCTATAACAAGATCCCACTGTGAGACATTCTGCAGCCAAAGGATTTTCTGTGAACCCAAGTACTTGCATATGAATAGTTGAATAGCCACAAAATGGGAGACATCAGACAGATGCGGGTGCATTTGAAACAAAAGCAGCCTTGGTCTATATGCTAGGTGGAGCTTATCAAAATAGCTACTTATCTCACCTGAGTTTGTGGATTTGCTGTGTAGAGGTCTACATATAACCTAGTCACCTTGACTCCTTTTTTAGACCCATGGGAGAAAGTAATATCTCTTGGCAGGCAGCTAAACTGATCTGTTTTAAAAGTTCACTTAAATATGAAGCAGATCATGCCCTTGACATGTTTTTCTCTCCATTGACTCCGATGTGTCCAGCCACTGTCAAAACATCTTGCAAGCATCTGACTACAGGACAATTTGGAGGAAGACTGCAAGAAGGATAAAACAGTGGTCCCGAGGATGTTTAGAAGCCCTGGAATGACTCTTGATTTGCACTACTGTAAACTGAATGGGACTCAGCCTGATTATATACAAGAGCCTGTATATACACAATTTTATATATAAAATCGAATGGTGACTGCATAGCATAGATCTAGGGCTCTGACTGTGTGACACGTATTAAGTCTGTGTATTAATTACTAGAAACAGCTTTGATGGAAACGATTCATAAAAGCCATGCAGCTGGTGCATTAATTTATTTTATTCTACAAGAACTAGTAAGTGCCCGTAAGACACTATAAAACCCGACTGACAATGTTTATGGGCTTATTTTCTCTTAGTTTGTTTTAAAGATTTTCCAGGAGTGAGGAACTATCTCAATGTGTAAGCCTAAGCCATTGATGGCTATACGTTCATAAGATGGATACCTTACCAGAAAATGTTTTGTTATTCCTACTTACTTTCAAGATATTCCAGTTCTAATTTCACAATGTGCTGGCCTTACCCCACCAGATAGAAAGATAAATTTACTTCCAAGGCAAATCCAGCTGCTGTGATGGACTTCACAATCATTAGCTTGCTTTTCTGTATATCGGTGTTTCCTCATTCTCTGAACAGAAATTATCAGTGAGGCATGATGGATTAGTAATGCCATCAGTGTCCAGAAATCTGAGAAAGAAAATGGCGATGTTCCTGCTTCTGAGAGCCTTTTGGTATTTTCTTGTTTACTGGAAGTGCTTGAGCTATTGTTTCATGATCTAAGAGTTTCCTGATACAATTCTCAGGAGTTTTCAAAAGCAGTTTCATTAGAGTTAAATGCCTTTGATTCTCCTGCATACAGCACTGATTTGTCACGGGAGACTTGGAACAGCTACGTGGTCTTTGGAGTCGGTTGTCTAAGCAGTCACATCAGTACATACCCCGACTGACAGCAGTAGTCAACAGAAGGAAATACCTGGAGGAAATAAGAGGTGTTCTTCTATCAGACTTTGATCATAGATGAAGTTAAAGCTTTTAAGCAGTACTGATGCCACAACATTTGCTATGATGATGATTCAAGGGAAGGTCTCTGCAGTACCTGCTCTCTTCAATCAAGAGTATTGTCCTTGTGGTTTGGTGGCAAATTGTTAATGCAGTCTGACTCCTTCTCAGTTACTCTCCATCTTCTTCTGCCTTTTCTAGCTTGTTGGCATCAACTGTAGAATATGCCAAAGCAGATGACAGGAAGGACTGAACAACTGATCATCCTTTAAAAACTCTTTGTATCTACCTGTAAATCTGTCTTTCATATTTAAAAGGCCAATAAATTTATTCAGAACATGCAAAGACAGAGTTTTTATTTTTCCAACCAACTTCAGAGTGTTCCTGTCATGCGGGAAAGTAAGTCTGAAAATCTGTTTTAGAAGACATAACTCTAAGGTCTCCAGAGAAGGGATGATTCTTCATGTCACTGTTTGACTTTCTGTTCAAGATTTACAGTCCTGAGAGACTTAAGCATCCTCAGCAAGACTGTTTGGAGTTGCTTACTGAAATTTTCTATTGTACCCAGTAAGACAAGGTCTACATCCTAAGTATCATTTTCCTTGCTGAAAAAGAGAGAGTCAGCTGTAAAACTAAGTCTAAAGAACGTACACTGAATAAAAGGAGCTGAGCTCTTTTTTTTTACTATTCTTCTGAAGGAATATAATCAGGCTGGCCTGAATGTTATCCTGTTGAGTGCAAAAACCAAGACAAAGCTAACAAATGCCAAATTCTAGTGCTGGTCAAGACAAGATTTCTGCTGAAATCTTGGAAACAAATATGGCTCAGTGTGTTTAGTTCCCAAACCAACTCCTTGTTCTCACAAATTAGTGCATTGTTTGTACAATCAGTGCATTTGTGCTCACATGGACATCGGATGAGATTAAAGCTATGTCTTTGCATCTTGTACCTTATTCAAATCAACATGCCCCAAAAGTTGACTCAACAGATGCTAAATTACCTAAATGTGTAGACACATATCTGCATTGTCACCTCAGAGTCTGGGGTCCTATCTGCCATGTAGTGGACTCTTATCCTGCTGACTATCACATATGAAATAGGTGCCCACACTGGAGGATGGAGATGTTCACAAGCTTCCTCCTTGGTTTTTTTAGTCCCTTTTCTGATCAGCTTCCTGGATATTCATCTGCTGTTAAGTCACAAAGTTACACAGAGGAGCAGTCTACACTTGAGAAACCAGTGTTTCTGTGTACAATGCTTGGCACAGCCACTCCCTTCCACGTCCAGGGTGTGCAGCCAAGGGAACACGTAGTCTTTCCTTTCCCTCTTCATCCCTTTTGCATAGCCTGATAAGGGTTAAGATGAATTTCATAACCTGCTTGGGAAGCCAGCTTTGTTCCTAATCCCTGGCGTGGAGATAATGTCAGAAGAGCTGTCAGGAAGACAGGACACTTGGCAGGTGGAGAGGGAATAGGCAGAGCTCTGGGATCTGCTGCAGCCAGGGCATCTGCTCCACCCTTTACAGCATTGAAGGAGGAGAGGATCATCTCCAGGGAAGAGCAACTATGGTGCAGAGCTGTGTCTAACATGGATGGCCCCATTCCTGAATTTCCCCGTGAAGATTTATTGCCGAGCCTTTGGCACTTCGCTGCAGTGACTCAGGAACCTGTAGAGCACGAGTGGAAATACTGTCCCAGTGCAACTGAGGTAACAGCAGAGGGCACTCACTGATCCTTAATCTTTCACCTTTCAGCACACGCCGCTCACCCAGACACGGCTGTGCAATTGGACTAGAGCTGCTCCTGCGCTACAGGACTTATAGAGGTCTAATTCCGAATTTATTACTGCACATGTTGAGGTACAGGTTTTCAGTGGCGGGGCTCATATTCTATCAAGCAATTTCCATCATCAGTAGAGGGGGAGTCACATGAATGAATCCCACAGCGCGTTAAAAATGCTGTTGGTTCTGCTTCTAACCACTGCACGCTTTCCTGGTTTTTTTTTTTCCTGCTTGTATCAAAGTCTGCTGTAACGCATACCTGGCTATTCTGTTATTTTTGTTTAGCAGCAGGATCTCCAAGTTAGTTCCCTGCTTGACGCTTTATGTTAATCCACTTTCTAGCCGGAAAAGCTGTGAAATTTACTCAAGAATGAAATTGGATTCCACATCGTTACACTGTTCTCATTAAATCTATTATTTCTGCATCATCGCCCGAGAAAATACCCGATGCAAGAATCCTCCGAGAGTTCACTTCCTTAATTCACAGGACAATTACAAAATTGTTTTTGCCTCAGTGGGAAATGTTGACTGCTGGGCCACTTAAATTCTTGCAGTGCCAGCTAATAAAAAAGAACGTTATTTCTCTTTGCAGAACTAGAATGCAGCAATGCAGCCAGAGGGTATGAAAGGGCTTTAATTTGACTTTTTTTTCCTTTGTTTTCTTGTTTATTTTTCTTTCAATCTGGAAGAAAATAAGTTTTCTGTGATAAATAAATGAGATTTATTTGTAGGGTTTTTTTCCAAGGTTGCTGTATTTGTGTTAAATGAAACATTTGTTTTTAAATCAAGCATCCCATTTGTGTAAATAGATTGCAATGTAATACAAATAAAGTATGATCCACCAAAACTATTTTATTCTGACATCCTCCTGATAGAGAAGGAAATCTTCTCATATAATCTATTTTAAGGACATATTGACATGTATAAGAGCTTTAACAACAAACTTGTGGGGTTTCTTCTCTCCACATTCTCTTTCATTCTGTGCTAGTTATGAAAACATCCACAGGAACATTTTTCTGCCTCTGACAAAGATCTGAGTATTTTTGTTAGTATTAAAAATTATTGAGTAGTCCCTTCACACAGAGCTGACGAAACCTCATTCCAAGCAGCTGTGTGGACTACAGGCTAGTTTGTGTTATTCTGAGCAGGGACATGATCGGCAAAGCCACTTATAGGTCCAGATGAAGTAAATGGCAGAATATAGCTTATTACTTTGGGCCAAGAGTCAGGGCAGCTTTGAGGATTTTTTGACATCTCGCCTCAAATTCTCAATGTCCAAGGCCATGCTAGAAAAATATAACCTGGACAGAGAGATTGGTTTACCAGGTAATTAATTTTGTCATTCAGGTTTCTTGAAAAGACAAAGTTCTCTTCAAGAGGAAAACTGCAGGATTGTAGTAGGCAAATATGGAAGGCTACAATCCTTGCATTAGACTCCATATGAAGACTACTTGTCTAAGTGTTGCTTGTAGAGACAAACATGGTATTAAGCCAAATTTAATCTCATTTTAAAGTAGAAAACTTTGCTGAACCCTGTGTCTGTGCCCAATGTCTGTAAAACCAAGCTTCAGTGGCTATTCAGATGGAGCCTCTGTACTGTGGATCTCTGACACTGGGGACGAAGATCCCTGTCCGATACTTAAATAACAGAATGATAAGATCATTTACTTCTTTACAATTTCTTCTTAAACATGCGATTTACTGAAGCAAAGTCAAGTCAAAGAGAGAAAAAATATTGCACTGTATAAGCTATAGGAAGAACTATACCAGAAATGTAAAAAAAAGGCCTCACAAACAAAAGCAAAAAAAAAAATCCCACAAACAGAGACAGTATTTTCAATTGTATTTTTATTCATGCTAATAAGGAGGAAAATAGAACAAGAGTTAATGCCTTATATATATACACTTATACATATATAATACCTATTTATGTATATGCAGTATCTTCTGTTCTTCATGATATGTAATCTGTTGAATTTGTCTCTAAATGTGCTACAGATTTTGCATATGCAAACAAAGTGCGTGCTGCTGGCATACCTGGTTTTCATGTGTATTTACCAGTCCTAACAGATATTCAGGCAAGATAACAGTTGCACGCCTGTTTGAACAGGTAAATCTCTCCCTACTCATAGCACCCTGGTTTCTATCAGGAATAGTGTGGCCAGCAGGATCAGGGAAGTGACTGTGCCCCTGTATTCAGCACTGGTGAGGCTGCACCTCAAATACTGCGTGCAGTTTTGGGCACTTCAGTACAAGAAGGACGTTGAGTTACTGGAGCACATCCAGAGAAGCTGGTGAGGGGTCTGGAGCACAAGTCTTATAAGGAGCGGCTGAGGGAACTGGAATTGTTTGGTCTGGAGAAGAGCAGGCTGAGGGGAGACCTCATTGCTCTCTACAGCTCTCTACAGCTGCCTGAAAGGAGGTTGTAGTGATGTGGGTGTTGGTCTCTTCTCCTATGTAACAAGTGACGGGATGAGATGAAATAGCCTCAAGCTATGCCAAGGGAGGTTTAGATTGGATATTAGGAAAAAATTATTGGCCCAAAAGGTTTTCAAGCATTGGACAGGCTGCCCAGGGAAGTGGTGGAGTCGCCATCCCTGGAGGTATTGAAAAAATGTGTAGATGTGGTGCTTAGGGATATGGTTTAGTGGTGGACTTGGAAGTATTAGGTTTACGGTTGGACTAGATGATCTTAAGGGTCTTTTCCAACCTAAATGATTCTCTGATTCTGTGATTTGCATTGTTACTGTTTGTGGATATAAAGTCTACGCTCTCTGTGCACGTTTAAATGAAGGTATTGTTCATGTATTTGCATGTTCATACTAGCAGCAAATGCAGTGAATAAGCTTGGGTATTTGCAGAACTGAATGTTAGAAAAGACTAAAAACACTAAAAAGAAGTTGAAGGAAAATTAATAATCATAAAGCTGTTGAGCATTTCTTCATTTCTTTATCAGAAGTTATATACATAGCAGGAAAGAAAATGCATGCATTTCATCTGTTTCTGAGTGAATGTAAAAACAGTGATATTTCTGAAATATATTTATTAGCACGAAAGATCTGCCATACCCTTGCGCTATATATATATATACATATATATATATATATATATACTTACTTTCACTAGTACCAGATGGTAATTTTTGTTTTGTATCCAATGAAATTTTCTTATATGGCAGTCAAAGTTGAATAAACAGATATTTTTTAAAAAAGCTCCAAACCAACAACCGCTTTTATAACCATTTCAGTGCTGGGGAGCTAATAAAGGAAAAATAGTATTTTAAATTATGCAGCCAGCTCAGGTGTACTCAGTGTTGATTTTCAAGAGATAGAATATTATTATAATGCATACTGCCCAATCCCTTAAACTAACTTATTCCTTGTGAAGTCAAGCTTAATATGAAATGTACTCCCAGCAGAGTGAAGCACTGTTATGTACCGAAAGCAGCAGGTGAACTACTATCAACACCTTTTTGCGAAAGAGAATTTCTGCAAATTTTTCCTCATCTACCATGGAATTATCTGTTTTAGTATTCATATGTACTATATTTCTTTTGATGCTGCTGGTATCATAGTTAGTATTTGTTTTTACAATCAGGGCAACTGCCTGTAGAAACCCTGCAATCATGATTTTTTTAGGATTTGTTTTTATTATTGCTGAAAAATATTGCTTAGCCCTCATCTACTTTTCTGTTGTTTCCAAAACAGTTGGTTTAAGTTGAAAAAAAAGAAATCTAAACTCTTTTAATCAGTAATGATACATAGTCACTATGTTGGAAGGATGGGCAATGTTTTGTTTCTGTGGTGGGTTGACCTTGGCCACCAGCTAAGCCCTCACCTAGCTGCTCACTCACCTCCACAGTGGGATGGGGGAGATAATCAGAAAGGGGAAAGTGAGTTAAAGTTGATGGATCAAGATAATGACCCAGTAAAAGAAATAAGGAAGGGAAAGAAAAAAAAAAAAGAAAAACAACAAACAAACCAACCAAAAGCAAAACTCAAACCCAAAAGAAGTGATGCAGTGATGCAAAGGCAATCACTCACCACCTCCCACCAGCAGATCAACGCACAGCCGGTCCCCAACTAACATCTACTTTTGAAAAAATCACCTCCTTGTTTTGTTGCTGAGCATGACATTGTATGGCATGGAATATCCCTTCGGTCAGTTGGGTCAGTTGTCCTGGCTGTGTCCCCTCCCAGCTTCTTACTCACCCTAGACTACTCATTGGTGGGGGCAGAATTGGAAACAGGGAATGCCTTGATGAGGTGTTGAGCAACAGCAAAAACAATGATCTGTTATTAAAACTGGTTTTGGTCACATATCTAAACCACAGCACCATAAGGACTGCTATGAAGAAAATTAACTCCATCCAAACCAGACTCAGTACATTTTCTTTAGAAAGGCAAAAACCACCTTAAGATGCTTAGAAGTATTTTAGGACTTCCAGGACTTGAGAATAGATTACCACAGGAAATGTGGGACTTTGACACATATCTGTGTGTGGAAATACAGAGTAGGATATACATTTCAATATGGATATTTGCATAAGAAATAGTTGCTTGTCTTATGAGGATAGCAAGTAAGTCTGAAGCCCATGAAAATATGTCTCTAAGAGGTATGGTACAAAGACTGCAATAAAATAACTTCTCAAAATGTCTCTGTTCTCAGTACTGTGGATGGAAACATGATGTGGATCTTTTCAGAAGAACAAGACATCGTGATCTTTAAAAATCGCCATTGCAGTTAGCAGTCTGGGGACTCAAAGAAACCAAGACAGACATTTCCTCAAAACTCTATAGAAGTTAGGTAGCATCCTACTAGAGGTTCATAGAGGGCACTCTACCAATGGTCTTCTCTAAACTGCTTATGATTTTTGGCTGGCTAGTGAGATTTTAGTGTTAACACTAATAGAGAAATTATTGAAAAACAAATTTTGGAAACAGTAGCCAGTTCATCTTGAACTTCAGAGATTTTCCAGAATTGTTCTCCTCCTATAAAGTAGACTTTGATTCCTTAGTCAGTACTAGATATCTTTTCACAAGGCTTGGATCTCCTTCCACCTTTCTTGGGAGAGCACAAGTAAATAGATTGAATGCTCTGCAGATTGTACTTGCTGTGCAGTGTTAATGGACAGAGTTGGTGAAGAAACAGATAAATATCTGAGCTCTTCAGAATCTCCCTGAACGTTGAAGGTCCTGAAAGTTTCTTAGCATATCTCAGTTTTTCCTTTCTCAGACTTCAAAAACCAGAAAGACTACTTTTTTCTTCTTTAGAGAAAAAAATGTGATAGTGTCAAACTCTCATGTTCTTATTCCATTCTGCTTTATTCCTTTGTTTGAGGCAAAACTGCTACCATCAGACTAATCAAAGCCTAGTCTCTGAACTCAGTTAGTTCTGTCTGAGAAAAGGCTATGTAATAAAGACACAACTTGATAAGAAATTTTTGTATTGCTCAGAAATCTAGATGTGAATCAATAATACACTCCATTTTGCTGAAAGGGTGAATGTTTCAAGTCGTTGCCCCACTGCACACAACAAACTAATTCTTCAGTGGTTCTGTGCAGATTCTGACTAGTTTATGATGGTTTGGTGGCACTGAGCAAAGCACTCTTTCTTTTTGCAAAATCTGTTCCTTTTCCCTCATCAATATCTAAACCGGAGATCTAGGGAAGAATGCTGCATCTATGCTGGTAGCTCACTCATCCTCTTTTGAAGAGCAGTGTCACACCAGAAAAAAAACTCCATGGGAGTTTTCAGATGTCTAGTAAAGTTCCTTAAAAACAACCTATTCAAGTTTTTTCATAGACTTTGTGGCATGAAAAACAATTTACACTTCATCTGGATTTTATTTTTTTTTTATTTTTATTTTCTTCTAAATTTCAGTAACATTTTGGGTGCTGCAGAGTACTAAGGAAGCTGCTTTGAAATACTTTTTATACTATAAATGAGAGAAGCCCATAAATGTTTTAGTACTGGAGGTTTTTGCTAATGCTATTTTTTAACATGCCTACTAATTTCCAGCTCCTTCGTATTGCACTCTCTAGGGTGACATGCAATATGTCAAAAATAATTCTGCCAGATTTTGCAGGTCTTAAAATAAAAGAGATTAAAAATTGCTGATAGACCGAAGGTCTTAGTAAAGCTAAATAAAAGGAGGGTAGTGAAAATGTATGGTTTTTTTCCAGGTTCCACACATTCATTTTCATCTTCACAGTTATGTTTTATCTAAAAATTGCTAATGACCAGTTAGTGTTTGTAACGATAATTGAGGAACCCAAGAAAGTCTAAGAAATCAATGAAGGTAAATATGTTATTGCAGAGGCGTTATCACAGAACATTCTGCTACCAATCTGCTCTGCCTTGGCCAGCAGTGTGTCCGCCCTAGGCCCGGCTGAGTCCACTGAACAAAGGGGAGCAACTTCTAGCAGTTTCCTACGGAAGCTGCCACCTTAGGCCCCCCCTCACTAAACAAAACCAGTACATCTGTACTGCCTTAAAGACCCCTGCAAATGTGTCAGAAACTTTATTTTGTATTTTGTCTCAGTCTTTAGATAGAAAACTTCAGTTCATAACTGAAATCTTCTCCAATTAAAGAAATTACTCTAAAAAAAAATCTAATAAAATCATCTTGTTAAGGGGGAGTAATGGAATAAATTATTTCTTAGATGATAGAGCAAAACTATTTCTCTTAGTGTCTTTTTAACTGAACTTGGCATGTATTTGAAATTCAGCAGTGGTTTTGGTAGAGGAAAGTGTAGAACTTATCAAACACGTTTGGTAAATATTTGAAGTATGGGTTTACTGCTTATCACTTGAATATTACAGTTAAGGAATTCAAACTACAATTACTAAAACATTTTTTTTAATAAGTTCTTTTATGCTGTGTGCAACATCCAATGCAGATAAAAGCCTTGTTTGAAACTGTACATTTGTAATTCTTCTGAATTCTTAAGAAAAACAAAGTCATAAGTAATGAATACTAGTTTGGTCCCTTCTGTTGATGTTCCTTGGGTTTTCTGCTCTGGTCCCTCAATTAAGCATCTCAGTAGCAGTATAGATAACTGACTTGCCGCTCCGCAGTGAACAGTTGTACTGCTGCAATAATTCATAGGAGTTTTCAAGTATGTATCTTTGAAAAACAAGTTTTCAATATGCACAGTGGGAAATAAATAAAAATTCACAAAAATAACTCTAAAATAGCATCCTAGTTGTTTCATATCCAGAGAAGATTATGTAATTACAAGCAAGGGCATTATCATCTTGTCTAGTATATCCCTGTGGCAGTTCTGACTTGGGTTCCTCTTAGCTCTTTCATCTGTTTCCCTTACTGAGTCTTCTACCTGAATTGGTTGAGCAACACATTTTCTATTATTGTGATTTTCTTGGTCTCTCTATTATGAAGATCTATTTGATGTAAAAGTTGAATAATCTCTATATTTTTAAGTGCTGCATGTACACAGCAGGCATACGTGATCAGAGACTCACAGAATCTGTATCACGCAGGTTAGTTTTCAATTAATGACCACTGGAGTGTTTATTTTAGTGTAACACTTTTGATCTTAACTTTGCTCCATTATTCAAGGAAGCAGCATTCCCTTCTGCTTCTAGTGCTGGTTAATAGAAGAAAAAATATTTTAGGTATTTGAGAGAAACATTTTTCATAGGGAAAATCAATGTCATGAAAACAGAAAATATCTGGTAAGAATGTCATTTTCGTTAATGTTTTTTGTAAGGGAATTTTTTTAATAGATAATTTGTTACTTTCCTTTGACTATTTTAACCTTCTTTTTACAAGTATTTAATACTATAGTGTACAATACATAACAAATGTAAATCAAATAAATTCAGGTAATACAGTAGAAGGAACATATTTTATCTTATTTTAACCAACACACTGTAATGGCCTCAAATTTGGTGGGACCATGAATGAAAACTTTAGACAATTTCCCTCAACCTTCCCACTGAGTGAAATCTTCCAGAGTTTTAATCTGTAGGAATTTTAGTTTAAATTTCAACACTTCCATTTGGAAGGGGTGCCACGATACTGAATTGTCTCGGTCATGCTCTTTCTTCAGCGTGTGAATAATTACAATAGCAGCAGCAAGCTGAAGCAGAGGCTAATTTTTCACTTGTAACTGAAGCAGGAGGTGCTTGGTAGAACCTTGATGGAAATTACCCTTGGTTACAGAATGATTTGGAAATGTCAGGATTACTGGCTCTGGCAAGCAAGGGACTATCTACAAACCAGTGACATGAAAATCTGAGCCTAGTGAGGTGTTATTCACACAAGAGAGGCTTAGGATGTCCCTCACTGCATTCTGCAGTTGTTTCTGCTACTGCCTTGGTGGTGAAGCACACTTAACGACACACTTTCAGATTTTCCTTGACTGTTCAAAAAGATTCAGTACTTTCCACAAGGTTTAGGGAGCTAGGCAATTTAAATATGTGTTGTGAGCAAAGGAAGTTTAATGGTTTATTTTAGTTTGTTCCTGGAAAAAACAGATAATTTCTGTCTGCAAATTGTGTCTAGGATGAAAGCAATTAAATTTGAACCTGATTTTTAAAAAGCTCTTTTATTAAAAAAAAATGCAAATCTTATAAAATCAAGCCTCTGCTGTCCAAATCTCAGCAAAGCTATCGCATGAGGAAACACTGCTTGCGTGGCTGTGTTGCTGCAGACTGCTTTGGAGTGCATTGCAAGGTGCCTTCTCATACAGACAACCACACAACCCGTGAACCAAAGCTCTGCTGCTCTGAGATTTCTTTACACAACACCACCTCGTCAGTCAATTTGTAGGCATTTTAAAAAGCTTTTCCCCAGCTGCTAAAGTTTCAAGGGGCATCAGATACTGTTTGCAATATTTGACGACTTGGGTTAGCACTATGAATTTTCGGAACATTTCTAGACCGAATAATGACATTTTTGTGGATGGGATCCACGTCTGTAAGAGTCAGTTCATTTCCCACAGGCCAGGCAGCAGCTGTGAGACTGTAATAACTCTCAGTCACTGTTGAATGGGCCTGAATTTGACCCAGATGTGAAAAGGTTTTTACTTTTCATATGAAAACTTCTGAGTGTGTTTTTTCATAGTGTCTTAGTATCTATTTTCATTACCAGTTGCTTAATTCCCTTCTTGTTTCTATTAATTGAAACTGCTCACACAAATGAAATATAAATGTTTGTATTGTAAGAATCTTGGCAACTGCAAAAAAAAATACAAAAAAAAACAATCACAAAGCAAGAAATTTTGGGGTAAGAAAATTGAGCTTTCTTTGGTTTCCTACTTTCATGGAAAAGGCTCAGCACTATAAACCAGAACAATTCTGTGGTATGTTTCTCTTCTGTTCTGGTGATACATATTATTTTGAATGGATACTATGAAAAGTAGTTAAACAGAGAAAAACTGTTGAGCGTGGAGTTCTAATTGTTATGTATTAAGCAAAACCAACAAATGTAATGACTAATCCTTTGCAAATATAATGACTACCATCTTTGTCATTACAGGGAAATTGAACCCATGACCTACAGGGTTAGAACATGCATTTACAGGGTCAAGGTTTTTTAATGAATAAAAGCTCACAGTCATATTTTCTTTTTTTTTTGTTTCTTCTTTTTGTTTACTTTCTAAAAATACAACTTTGTATAATGCAGGATTTTCTGTTTTGCCTCAAGAAAAAAAAAATTAGAGAAATATTCATAAAGTATATTTTAAGAAGGAAATAGGCAATTTCTGTCAGGGTTAGTTGGCTTTGCCAAGTTCCCTTCTGGACCCTTGTTTTTATAAAGGGATCATCAGACTGGTTGAGGGATTTTTATATTACTTAGGGAATAAAAAGAGAAAAAGTTCCCAATGTCTCATTTTCCATCACTTGGAATTCAACACAAAATATGATGTTTCAGACTGACATGAAAAATCCTGTGCCTGCAGACAAAGCAGTGTGCACTGAACACTGAACCTTGGGAAAGCTTTTTGCCTGGAGCTTCAGTAATCAATTCCTGTACAGGATGATGATTTACATTGCTCTTTATTGATTTATTTCTGCACTTTTCTGTTTGAAAGCTGCTTAAAGAGAACTTGTTTCAAAACTGCATGTAAGTCGTCTTTCCCCTAAGAGTTCTGCTAGAGAAATTTTGTGCGCCGCAATGAAAAAATCAGGTGATATATTAATAAAAGTGTGTGCGTGCCTTTGACTTTTTTCAGAAGTGCTGCAAAAATTCTTGTTGCTCTTTGCACTTCTTACGCTCTGAGGAAAGATGATCACGTGGTTTAGATCAAACCTTTAAAAAAGGCTACAAAATTCTCAGCAGGCACCTGATCCCTGATCAGTTTAACCAAGAATGAGTTATATAGTAAGGCATTTCCATTTCTTCAGCCACTTCAATATATGCAGATCAGAAAAATTTTATAATAATCATTTTACAATGTTCATAATATATTAAATATTTGTACAATAAAGGTTTGATATATTGCAGATGAGGCCATTCGCAGTATTGTTATACCAGTGGGCTCATGCCAATGTTTCAGGTAGGGCTGAAGGGCTGCAGTGTTGACAAACTTTCTGAATTTTCAGCATTGCTCGTTCTATGTGAATAGTTGTTCCAGTAATAATTTTATTTCAGAGTATTATGTGAAATGCAGCAATTGTGCACAAAAGAATTTGCATTCAATCCTTTTTTTTTTTTTTTTAAATGGACAACAGTTGCACAGATAAAGGACTGGTACAGGATCAAGTTAGTATCAGCTTTTTTCTGGATAAGTATGCTGTTACACAAAGAGAGGCCATGTGTGCTTCCTCCCCCGCTGTGTATATCCTAATCTTCCTTTCCTGCAAGCACTCAGATGACGAAAATTGGCTTCTGCTTAACTTAGATGATGAATTTTTCATCACTAGGTTCTGCCCTTTAGACTCCATCATGAAAAAATAGATGGAAATACTAGCTGAACTCTTTCATACAAAAGCAAAAATTAGTTTTCTCGTGTGTTATTGTTACATTGTTACCTTATTACATTTCAGGTATCTCTGATTACCAAAATGTGTGAACCTATATTTTTTTTTTCTCTTGGCTAAAGCTAAGATGTTCAGAGGGAACTGGACAAGCTCAAGAATTAGGCCCATGCCAATTTCATGAGGTTCAATAAGATCAAGTGCAAGGTCCTGCACATGGGTCAGGGCAACCCCGTGTATCAGTACAGCCTGAGGGATGAAGGGATTGAGTGCAATCTGGCTGAGAAAGACTTGGGGATACTGATGGATGAAAAGCTGGACATGAGCCATCAATGTGTGCTTGCAGCCTAGAAGGCCAACCACATCCTGGGCTGCATCAAAAGAAGCATGGCCAGCAGGTCGAGGGAGCTGATTCTGCCCCTCTACTCTGCTCTGGTGAGACCCCACCTGGAGTACTGTGTCCACCTCTGGAGCCCTTAGCACATGGACCAGTTGAAGTGGGTCCAGAGAAGGGTCACAAAAAATGATCAGAGGGCAGGAGCATCTCTTCTATGAAGAAAAGCTGAGACAGTTGGGCTGTTCAGCCTGGAAAAGAGGAGGTTCTGGGTAGAACTTATTGTGGCCTTCCGGTACTTTGGCCTATAAGAAAGATTTGGACAAACTTTTTAGCAGGGTCTGTAGTGATAGGACAAGGAGTAATGGTTTTAAACTAAAAGAGGGTAGATTTAGACTAGACATAAGGAAAAAAATTTTTATTACGATGGTGGTGAAGCGCTGGAAGAGGTTGCTCAGAGAGGTGGTAGATACCTCATCGCTGGAAACTTTCAAGGCCAGGTTGGATGAGGCTCTGAGCAACCTGATCTGGTTGGAGATGTCCCTGCTCCTTGCAGGGGGGTTGGACTAGATGACCTTTAAAGGTCCCTTTCAACCCTAACCATTCTATGATTCTATGATTCTATGATTTGAGAGTGTATCTTGCATACATTCACTGAGCACTTGTGCTTACTTTTTAAAGCCAGATTCATCGAAAAGCCTTTTCTGATGTTGTTGTCTTTCCTAACACGTGTTCTATTGTTGTCTGTGAAGTGCAATTCTCTTAAAAAAAGGTATTTTTTTTAATAGGAAGGGAGAAAATTGTGCACATGGTTTTATAGTAAAATAGCTAGGCAGTGATTTGCACCGTCCCAGGACTTTATACTCATGCTGCAAATTTAAATGTCTAACATGCAGGTTAGTGCTTTTTTTAATGTTTTCAACATGTTCAAAGCAATCTTTCCTTTCCCTTATATCTTGGGAAGTCCAATTAAGTTGTCTTTTTTATTTGTTTCTGCTGCAGAATGTAATAAAAATACTTCTACCTTCAGCCTGTTCTGTGTCTGTCTTTCCAGAACAGGTGGAGCTATTTGCTCTTGGGTGAGTTCCAAGACATTAGCTTGATTTCTTCCGATAGATGCTCATTTCTCATAGTCTTCTTAATTCCCCAAGGGAAACATTAGAACTGTGGAAACATCTAAACCTATGAGACTTTGGTTTGGTTTTGTCAGGTCAATTCCTAGATGTTATCAAGCAAAGAATGTGTCTTAAATATGATTTTTCTCTGGGGCCATCAAGAAAACAGGAGGAGGAAGAAGAAGGATTACCCACATCACTCTGAGGAAGAATTCAGTGTGAGGGCTCCTCCTTTTCCTTGGACGAAGAGGAAGAACTCATAAATGAGACAGTCACCACCTGATCTCTATCCTTGAGTGAGCTGAGAGATATGTGAAAGGATTTCAGCCATCATCCAGGTGAGCATATTGTCACTTGGCAGCTGCAGTGCTGGAATAATTGGGCCAGTAGCCTGGAATTAGAGGGCAGAGAAGCTAGGCAACTGGGATCCCTTTCTAGGGAAGGAAGCAATTGGAAAAGGGACACAAAATGTTCCCCTGTTCTAGAGAGATGGTACACGCAATGAGGTACCCTGTGGTTTACCTTGTGTGACTAAGGAAAGGACATGAGAAGTTAGGACATGAAACCTACCTTGGCTCTAGAGGCATGGGTATGTGAGTTGAGAGGAAAAACAGTCACAAATAGGGGTTCTCCCAGGAAAATGGCTACTCAAGTCTCCAATAGGCGATTTCCTAGAGAGAGTAGAAGGGTTGGACTTACTTCTGACCCTCTGAAAGGGACTTCTCATTCATATTTGCAAGAAGTGAACAATGAATACTGTGACCAGGATTAGAAGGGCCCTGCCTCCAGCCAGGTGGATGAGAGGGCCAACCGAGTTTGTTGGACTGTGTGGATTTGATAGTGTGGCACATCAGACCCTCAAGAGTATAAGGCTCTAGTGGATGTTGGTACACAGTATACACTAATGCCATCAAGCTATAATGGGGCAGAACCCATCAGTATTTCTGGAACGACATGGAGATTCCAACAGCTAACTGTACTAGAAGCCAAAGTGAGCTTAACTGGGATGAGTAGCAAAACCTGCCCCTCAATGCCATCACCACTTTATACACTGTGTATGACATCATATGGTATGGAATAGCCCTTTGGCTGATTTGGGTAAACTATTCCAGCTGTTGGCTAATTAGTAAACTATTCCAGCTGTGTCCCCCAGCCACAGATGCTACCAGCTCCAGCTGCTCTCCCAGCTCAGGTGAAATTTATCTCTGTCCAGAACCAGGACACTGATGTATGTCATGTGCTCAGCATTGGCTACATCCCCACATATGGTTGAGATTTTCATAACTCCGTGTTTTGGGCAAAGGGTATAGGAAGGATTGCTTTGGACATCCTACAGCATTACTAAGTCCATGACTTCTGCTTTGGTTTTCCCTTAAGGAACACCCTTGGGAAGAATTTATGAAGGTCTCTCCTGTTGCTGCAGGCATGGACCTTCCTCTTCATTCTCCAGTGACTTCTGTGGCTTATGAAATCAAGAAGTAGGTCTACTTGATTTTTGAATGATTTGGCTAATAGAGGGTTTATATTGTCCTTCAGAAATGATTGTTACTGGAGATAGATTGGAAACACAGTCTGTCACTAGCTCAGTAAGAGATATCAGTCATCTTTCAAAGTCCATTTCTTCATACATTGCAATTATGTACGTTTTTCTTGGCATAGATTGTATCTCTACAGATAAGAAATATGTCTCAAAAAGAAGATCTGTTTCTCTGAAAATAGTAAAGCCAAACATGTTTTCTACTCTCACTTGATAGTCAAGTCTGTAGCTTCATAATTAAGGTGAATATCCTGCTATCATGATGAGAGTATTTTTATGAAAAAATCATACACTTTTATAACTTTTCTGAGTTTGATTTGACTTGTTTCATTGAAGGCAGTTGCATAGCTTCTGGGAAGTAGGACAGAATACTTTTTTTCTGCATATTCTTTTTCTAATAGGTTCTTAATATTGCTGGAATATGTCCATTGACTGGAAAGTCTGTGTCCACCTTTCATCTCTGTTGATTGACGTGTCATTAAACCAAACACTAGTTTATTCTTACAAGGTAATAAAGATTCCATCTATCACACTTGCTTGTGTGCCACTTTTCAGGGTTTACAATGGTTTGCTAATAATGCTTCAAGAGCTTTCTGATTTGTTTTGCTGAAATTTGAGCTTTTGCTGTGGTGTATAATGCATTTCAGTGCATAATGCAATCAGTATAGTCAAACATCTGTCTTTAGAATAATTATTACTCTATTATTCAATTATTGCAAAGTCAGCATGCATTGGAATTAAGTTCTCAAAAGCATATTTGTCTTTAAAAAGGCTAATTTTTCTATGTTATGGAGAGACCAAGCAGTTTCCTTGTACCAAGGGTACCAAGGGTTATTAATTTTTAAAAGTCCCATCCAAAAGATTTGGAGAAATGGGAGAAAATCTCAGCAAGACTCCTGTTTCCTATCTTGTACCTGTAGTGAACTCTGCACTCGTGCCACTCAGGTGTACTTGTTGTTTGGTTGGGGTTCTTTTTGCCTTTATTTCCTCATACCTGTTACGTATAGCTGTTGTATCTTTCAGAGGTTTCTGAACGTGCAGAAACTTCTTTCAGGCAAACTTTTTTCACTTGTACATTTTGCTCTCTGGAAAATATTTGTGCATGTCTTTAGGCACTCTTTCTTCAGCTTGCTTCATCAACAATACAAAGAGTTAAGGTGCTTAAGAAATGTTAGTTCTGCTGTCTCACCCTAAAAGGCGCCTTTTTAGCTCCACTAACCACCAAGAGAACACAAGTTGGCTAGCTCAGTGGGTGAGTTCAGCTCTTTGTGTGTTGTAAAAAAATACCTCCAAAGGGAGAAATCTCATCCACGTGTACTCACAATTAATTCATTTTCTTTTGTCACTAGCCTATATGTTCCAGAACTTCTCACAACATTCAAAACAGTATTTCTAGAGAGGAGCATTATTATTCTCTTCTGATGCAGTCTAAGGAGTCTTTAGCATATAACAGTTATGCAATCAATAATTTAGAATCATAGAATGGTTTGGGTTGGAAGGGACCTTTAAAGGTCATCTAGTCCAACGCCTCCCCCCCTTGGTACGTATAGGATAAATGCAGTTCAAATGTAAATGTTAGAGGATAATGTCTATTTTTACTTTCTGGGAGGTAGAAGTTAATTCAAAAACATCTGTGACAATAACATCAGGCAAAGCTTCTGGACTGGTATAATAGAGATCTTTACACCCAATCAGTAAGACTGAATGTCTTGACATACTGCTGAGTGTTTCCAATTATGCTCATATCACTGTTTTGCATCTGCTAGAGCATGTGTTGCTGATATCTTTTCTTCTTTTTGCTAAATTCTTTCCTTTTTCCACAATAAGAAGAGCAAACCTCCTATATATACTTCTATACAAATCAAAGTCTTCCTTTGTTTTTCAAAAGCAGCAGTACTAGGACAAATGAGTAACATTTTATTTTATTGTAGAATTCTGTTTGGTGAAGTTGCTCTTTGTCCAAGGTCTGTATTTCTTCCAGTGGAGTACTGAATCAACAGATGGTTCTTTCCTTTATTTGTAACCTCTTTTGAAAAACTTGGATAACCATAGTCTGATATCTCTTTGCATTTTCAGATGTTTGCTGTCAGGATTAGTGCATTTTGACTTATAAAGTGTCACCAATATGACATAAATATACAACATTCTTTTCAAAATTCTATTTTCTTTACAAGTAACATAATGTAAATCTTCCTTGACATCTAAAATAGAATTGAAGAGGAAAAAAAATATTAAATATTTCTCCTTCCACTGATTATTCCTGTGTGCAGTCAACACAGACTGTGAGATGTGCCCAGTCTTTTCAGAGATTTTTTAGTTCTAGCAGCGCATATCAAGATACAGAATTCCTGCACTGTGATCTTGTGCTTCTTGTAACATGTTTTACTGCTACTCAGGCTTGTCCTCCAAACTGTGAACTGAATAGCCACCTTGTGTCAAGCATTGTCAGTATTTCCCTTGAACCTCCATCACCATCACTGTCACGGCTGACTGTGGAGTCCTCTTTGCCATCTTGCTCTGCCTCTTCCAAAGCTATCTCAGGAATTTGTTTTAATGTTATTATTAGCCTTAATGCAAATACACTACCTTTCCATCTATAGGAGGGACAAGTTGCTAACCTCATTTCCAAGAAATTTTAAGTATTCTTCCAGTTATAGAAGTGACTTGTTTCCCCAAATGCTCACCCATGCTAGGTCAGTTATCTCAAAGTCAGGACTGTATTCTCAGAAGACTGCACTAGAAGCTTATGCTACAAAAGGTGCCACCATGAACGAGACCAGAAGGACGTACTGATCCTTATAACGCTGATGTTTGACATTAGATTGAAAATTCAACATCACTTTTCTAGCTATCTCTGGATCATACAACATATGGTTAACTAGTCTTAAACAGAAAGCTAGAGGTACCCAAACTCTCTGTGTTCGCTTTGATTTATGGTCTCTCTAGATCTCAGAACTCTAAGGGAGGCAAGGTGCCAACCTTTGTATTTTCTGCAAGAAGCCAATCCAGTTTCACTTGCAATTCAAGTGTTTGTTTTCCACCCTGCCACTTCTCACCAAAGAGTCAACCAAGTCTGTCCCTGGCTTTGCTGACACCTTACAGCAGACTGGCACCGCCTACAAATGAAGAGATTCTTCTTCCTGCCTCTGTGGTTTGACAGGCAGCAACTTCACGTTCAGCCACATCCCAGTGCTTATGTAGCAGAGGTATTTCCCATGAAAATGCTGATTTAAAAAAAAATTATTTACAGATTCCTATGCTTATCTTTGGTGGCTCCTGAGGCCTCAAAAGGAGGTAAATGGTCATAAGGAATTACTATAACTAGAGATCCTAAGGGGCCCATCTGAACAAACCACATGAGATTTCCATGTAGATATCTTTATCCAAGCTCAGGACCCTAAAATCCCTTTATGGATGATGTAGAAAAAAATCATACACCTGGAACATGACTTATTAAATCCCACGGTTGGTCAGATGACTCACATCCTAGGAGTGATAATTTCTATTGCCTACAAAGGAGTTCAAAGGGGACAAGGCTGAATGCAGATATTTATACCATAGAGATCACTAGACTTATAAATTCACAAATGTCTTGATTACATCACAGATGTTTCAAAACAGTGGCTAGATGCTACTTTGCTGCTGTACACAGAAATGTCAATGTACATCTTGAAGAATTCCGTTACTGGGAACATTTTTTTCAGAATGGAAATCCCCTCAAATACTCTTTGAAAGACAAAATATTAAAAGAGTTTCATTAATATTTTACCAGTAATTCCAGACCTCAAGTTTTAAGGGAGAATGGTTTGAAATGTTAAACATAGTTTAGTTTTAATAAGTGATGATGTCTCCAGCTGTTCTGTAAATGAACAGGAAATAAAGACCAATTGGTTCCCATTTGCAGTCTGAAGCTGGATGAGATCTGCTTACACGCTTTACAGTTAAATATGAGCTTGCAGTATGTTTAACACCTTTTCTTCTCATTTCTGACTAAGTACAGTCATTAGCTTTTTCAGTGATCTCATGCTTTATAGAAAGTAGGATATGACTTTTTTTTTCAGCTATGTCTCTTCTTTATTGCTGCACTAAAATATTTTTTGATGTCTGGCAATTCTGAGAATGAAATTAATTAAATTTTCTTTTACTTCTTCCTTTTCTGTGAGACGCTAGCTTATAACTAGAACTGAGCTTATGTCATTTTTCTCTGGCAGATAGATTTTTTTCATTCCACAGATACAAGGAACTCTGATCCTACTTTTCTTTGTGTATCAGAGCCTGTCCTCAATTATATATTAATCTTTGCAGGAAAGACCAGTTTCTTTTGTTGTACTGCAGATAAATCTTCTACATTGCTTTCAATGAGGTATTAAATTAACAAAAAAAAATATTATTTCTTATCTTTTCTGCTTTTTTGAAACATCTAGGTAGTCACAGGTTTATATGATCTTTCTTCCCCTTGGACCACAATTATCTGCTAAAATTGGACTACATGGGACAAGAGTCACAATCTATATGCATGTGGAATCACTTTTGATAATCCTGTTCCCTTTCTGAGAGAGCAATAATATTGTCAGTATCATTCTTGGCACTTGTGGCATCACTGAAGATAAAACACAAGTATCAGAAGACAATTCTGCCACTTTTAATTTTGGAAGGTGAAAGTTCATTCTAGCATATTTGCGGAAGTAACAGCAATGAAGACTGAACTCCTGATACACTGTGATTTACTTATAAAGCTGAAAGTGCTGAATGCTGATGAGTTACGTATTTATTATTCTTCATCTGTTAGCCCTCTAAAAATGAATGCAAGTGGATTCCACCTTAACTTTTGGTCTTAATGTTGTTTAATTTCAGCCAATACCTCCACAACCTACATCCATCCCCCGTATTTTTAGTATGTATGAGTTCCACTGCCCTCTCTCCATAGCAATTTCTCCATCCCTGCTGTCCTGTCAGAAAGTTGTATGTGATTTTCAAATCTATCATCTTCAGCTTCTTTTCTGGAATTGCTGGAACTAGACATTTCCTAGTCTAGATAATTCCTTTTCTTGTGACTAGTCATTGCCTTTATACTGTTGTCCATCTCATAATCAGTAAGCCTTTCTTAAAGACTTGTTCTTCTGAAATTACTGTTGTTAAGATCTTTCTTGCCACATGCACTGTTGGATAGATTACTAAAAGCATATGGTTTTCAAAGGCACAATTCCATCCAAACAGGTACTCTGGTGGTATTTCCAACCAATATATGTGACATTGCGACAGTTAATTCAATGTCTCTGCAATAAAATTTTTAGCCTCACAGAATAAAAACTTTTTTAGAAAGCCCATGGGACTCCAATGTCTTTGTTATGTATCAAGAGATGAAGGCAACTGACTAACATTCTTGTTCTTTCAGCAGCTTGTTGGGCCGGTTCATGTTGAGTACCTGATTCCTTTAGTCCCTGTTTCCTCATTACTTCTCTCTTGAGTAGAAGGAAGCTATGGTTTGATTATGATATTTAACTTGCATGAATTTGTATAAGATTTTTTTTCAGATATATTAATCTCTTCTATAGGCTGTTTGTTAGTCTTGATATTGTTAATTCAGAAGGTCTTGATAGAACCCAGAGTTTTGGTGTGGTCTCTGTTTTGTCTTAGTATTTGGTATAATTGAGATGACACAGCGTAGACTGAAAGAACACTTTTCTACCAAGAAAGGTTGTGATGCTGTCTAATCAACAAGCCATATGTCATGTTCTGCATTGTTTGAAGAAATACGAAATAAATAATCAAACATTTCTGGTGTCAGTGTCCAGGATTTTTTGAATGTTTGTGTCACAGGTTGACAGTGTCTGCATTTGAAATAATTTGCTGTTATGGCTGAATGTGGATTTGAAGATATTTTGTCACAGAATCAACACCAGTTAGACTCATTTCTCAAAGTCCTCTTCCTCTTTAGAAAGGAAAATTACTGTTGTCAAAATCTCTCTTGCAATTTAAACTATCATTATAAGTGAAATGCAGGTGTCAAAGATGGTTTCTTTTTTTCAGACAGCAAGTTCAGCCAAGCATTTCTATGGAAAAAGAAACAATAAATTTGTGTTGCTGAATTCCCTGACATGTTGGGTATTGTTGGTAATGTGTGTGTTTTCTTCTTTATCCTGTATGTTCACGTCTCTGCCTTCTCCAGGAAGGTATAGTGACTAAACTCTCATTTTTGCTTTGAAGCTTCTTTAGAAACACCTCCAGGCTGTATGATGAGTCACCCAGCTTTTCTTTAGGCATTGTATTGGTCTTCAGTAGGCAGCAGGCTGTACCATTACCCCTTTCACATTGTTTTCATAAGATTGCCTATTTTGTCACAGTCAGAAAAACTTCAGCCCCTACAATCTTCATTTTACTTCTAAAATATCTTTAAGTCACATAAAAAATGGCAATACATTTTGTTTTGGGAAGATGTCAGTCCTTATTAATTCTGTTTCTTACCCCACAATGAGAAGAATCTGCCTATCAGGAAATTGTACAGCAGTTTTCTGAATTACCTTAACTAAGAAAAATGGTGGGATTCTTATTTATGCCATAAACCAACGTATTTTATTAAAAAAAATGTTCCTCCTCTCCTCTTATCTACCAAGCTAGTCACCTCATTGTAAAAAGCTATCAGGTGCTCTGCTTAGTGCAAAAGCATGCATTATACTCTTCTTTCCTTCCTTGCTACCCTGGACACTGCTGGTATCTATTGAGTGGAAATCATAACAGTCCTGGGCATCTGGCTCAAGGTGGCCCTGCCTCAGCAGGGGGATTGGACCAGATGACCTCCAGAGGTCCCTTCCAACCTCAGCTATTTTGTGATTCTGTAATTCTGTGAAATTCAGAATATCTTTCACAGACTTGTAATGCAATTCCACTCATTTCTCAAAATCTTTTTTTCCTATATATTAATTATTATTGTCAGAAACTCTGATGGAAAAGTTCTCTGTTCTGGGTAACACACAAAGGTCTAAGATACCACTAGTGTTGGCACATTCTCATCTGTGAATTTCAACAACTGAAGATTCTATCAGTATTTTTTGCTTATTTTGGTCATGAAATGCATACACTTGCAGAACACTTAATAGTGTAGTATAATGATGTCCCTTTTCCCAAAATGCTCATATCTTGGAAATTTCCCATTTAGATAAAGGGGAAGTAATAGATTACCCTAATTTTCAAATTTGTAAAAAAAATGACTACAGGGCAAATTAAAGTATTGACACTCATCTTTTTCTGTAATCTTTCAGATTACAGAATACTTTCAGACTTTCTATACTTATTTCAAAATGTGTGAGGTTTTGGGAGGGGTCAGATATTGATCGAAGACTTACATAATGTAAAACATTCTTTTGTACTCTTCTGCTTGCTCAGTTTGCTCTTCACAATGAATTATACCAAAGCACTAGATCATTCTGGGAGTTCTGCAATGAATTTCTCTATTCTCTAGGCCCACTGTCTTTCTCTGAAGTGAAGCTATCAGAGCTATGCAATCTGATTTCTCCTTTCACCAAATTTTGGACCATTGCTAGCTGATACAGTCCATTTCTAGAACTTGTTATTGGTGGAAGATTCAAATCTAGTATTTTTTCACAGATCTTAACACTCTCTTTGATTTCTTTTTTTTTTTTTAAGAGTGCTCTTTCTCTTTCAGACGAGCAGGTGAAATACTCTCTGTAGTCAAAAGTATAGATGTCTGACTTGATGTCTTTCTTTTTTGCTGAATGAAAGTTATGCAACAATCATTCCAGGTTTCCTTGTCACCAACTTTGTAAACAAAGGCTTGTATTATTCTAGGCTAAATAAGAAGCAGTTCTTCTTCTCAGTCCACTTTCTCAAGTACTCACGCTTTCTCAGAGCTTTCATTGATGCGAGAACATCAAACTGGTATTACTTTTGAGGAAACCTTTTCTTGGTCTGTGTCTTCCATTCCAAGTGTAAATAGAAGCATATTTTAGGACTTTTTTTTTAATATTTTTTTTTTTTTTGCCTCTGTGGAAGGAAGGAGATAGATAAGTAATACTATTTCCCTACAGCTTGCCCCATCTTGAGTACTGAAACTTCCTTTTTAGCCTTTTGTCTTCAACAAAGCAATGCAAACTTTCCTCATTACTAGTGCTCAGGAGAAACCACATTGCCCAGAGGAAAGCATGACTGTAATGTTCATACACACAGCTGTTGCTCTCTTAGTGGCAGCTGCAGGGCAGTACCAATCTGCTCATGGATCTTCTGGCTTCTTTTCTACCTCACTTTGACACTCCACAAACCCTGGAAGGAGGGTATCGTATTTTCCTGCACACACTGTGTTTTTTCCTGTTCTCCTTTCCACTCTTCCACATCCTGAATAGGAGAAAGCATTTTTGTACTATCTTGGGAAGGCAGGAAAAAGGCAACAACTCTGTGGCTGTCACAATAGCTTTCTCCTGTCTGCAAGGAGAAACGGATAGTCTTTCCCTCCTCCTTTAACCTTTGTCCCTGCCTCCATAGTGAGACTGATCTTAACCCTAAAGCCTTGAATTTTCCCCTGTGCTCCTACTAGCACATGTCCTGCTTCTCTTCTGTTCCCATCCTTCCTTTGTTACATTTAAATTTGATGCAGCTAATTTCCACATAGTTTCCAGTTTCTCTATAATGGCAGCAGAGACACAAACTATCTCCCTGCTTCTCCCCTATATCCACCTGCCCTTTCCTCCAACACTCCTCCTCCTTCCCTGTTCTCTTTACCAAATCTCTCTCGTGACTGAAGCAGGCTGACCATGCCTTCTCATTCAGGACTGGAGTGAGAAGTTGACTCCACTCAGGCCCTTCAGGCCTGGATAGAATAAGGCTTCTCCAGTGTTATTTATCTACAAATGCAGAATTGTGAACAGAGGTGATGATGAGGCAGGTGTCAGTTTTATTAACTTCTTATGACTCTGTGGGGATGTTTTATCTCTCCTGAACCAAATCATCTCTGTAAGTTGCTGGGATCAAAAGAAATCTTAGGCACAAAATCTTCTCATGAGATATTGTTAGTATCCTAAAATCATTTGATTTGACTACAGAATGAGGAAAATGACACAATTCAAAATATTCCCCTCTCATTTACTTCAAATATCCCAAAGTCCTGTCTAGGCTCTTTTACCAGATATTTCGCTATATGTGTTTGCACAAGGCAAGTTTTTGCGATTAATGGGCTCCAGGCCAGGTCCATGCTATCTCCTTTCTAACCTCAGTATACTGACCATTACTTTATAAATGAGCTTGCTGATGCGTGCAATATCAATGTGGGTGCATGAAATGCCATTTTAGTCACTTGGTTTCTGTCATTCCAGACGGGTGTGCATCTCCTATAGGTCCGGTGTGGTACCTGTCAACACTGTACAGAAATCTCTGATATCTTAGGTTGTCTTAAGTAGCAGTAGATGCCTATTTTTAGGCACCTAAACAAATCCAAAGGAGATTGAATAGTATATATCCAGTCCTGGATAGTATGTATCATATACTATAGAGTGGATAGTATATTCATATACTATGAATAATTAAGGAAGTGGCAAACTCAATAAGGTCTGCAAACTCAATAACATCAGCCTCAGAATGATAGGTGTCTGTGTCCTCCAATTAAATAATATTTTACCATATTAGTGGCACTCTTCCTCCTGAGCTTGTATGTCGTAAGCTATTATACTTATCACATCACTTAAGATAATTTCTAGTGCCTGTTTCCTAACTAACATGAATGTAATAATTTTAAGAAAATTCTTGCTCTTTGAATTTGGAAATCTCTGTTGGCTGCTTCTTCCATGCACAGTTTTTGGTTAGCTTGTTCCACTAAGAAAAAACATTGTTATTTAGCACCTTGGAAGCAGAGATGCTCACCCACTGCACATAGCAGGCAGCTTCAGGGTCTATGTCCCATCTCCTCCAGAGACCAGGATTCACTGATTTTGTCCAACCACAAAGTTTGGCTCAGTGGTAGACTTTGATTCAGTTTTAGGACTATTTTCCAAGAGCAGGGTTTACAGCATACACAGTTCATACAATTACTGAAAAATTAATAACAGCATTCCACTGCCCAGTAACTCATATTTGAAGAAACCTTGACATGGCTTCCTTTTTTAGATATTTGATCAATTCCCTGCATTTTGCTATTATTATTTTCTATTATGTGCATTACAGACATTTAGAATTATTTAATTACATTATATTTTAAGTATGCTCTCACAGAGTGACAATCTAGGATCCTCAAGTACATTGACATTTTGCTCCATTCCTTCAACTGGATGAATTATATTGCAGATATTCTGTTTCTGTAAGACATCCTATACTCATGTAGCCCTGTATTACAGTATTGCCGTTGGCCTTAAATTTTTACTGAGTTTGTATGGTCTCAGGACTCAGGCTTGCTCTGTCTGAACTTTTCCTGACCCACCTGTGATTTTGTGCAACTTGTTTTAGATGTGACAACAATTTCTCTGCTTGATCAGATGTCTGTTGCTGACGGTTTTTTTTACTTTTGTTTATCTCTCTGTGGTACAACTCTAGTTTTATACAGATGGCAGTAGCAATCAGTTGTTCTAGGAAGAATGAGATCTTTATGACTCTAATGCAATGACGCAGTGCAGAGGAATTCAGGTCTGGTACAAGAGCAGACTCCATGAGAAGAGGAGATGCAGGACGTGGGGCAGCGGAGTGCAGCCAGGGGATTGGGCACAGCCTGGCACTATAGAACCCACAAGATAAACAACTCAGTTAAAAAGACCGCAGATCTGGAGCTGGGCAAAACTGATTTCAGGGGTAAGGAAAAGAATAAAGAAATAACTTTTGTAAAAGGCACCATATATAGTGCACTTAAGTGTAACCTGCTGCTGCAGACCAGTGAAGACAGAAAAATATGAATATATCTATAAAAGAGGAGTGCTAAGCAAGATTTTGAATGTAACCATACAAATATAACTCAAGGATCTATTAACAGAATAACTGGGATTCTGATCCACACTGTGATCAGCTGAGGACGTAGCAGGAGGCTTAGAATGCAGTAAAAGCGTGTTATTTCAACAGGAAGGGGGTAACAGGTTTCACCAGCCTAAATTTTGTCTGTTGTTCAGTTCTTAGCATTATTTAATGGAAATTGCTTTTTTTTTCTTCAAATTTTACTATAAAATACCTCCCAGTTATTATTAATTCCTATGAACATTTTATCCTGCTACACTCTGTATTCTGTTCCACTGTCTGTGTTTATTCTGAATCATTAATTTTCTTGTGTGCATACAGAAAAGATGCATCTATTATCCTGAAATAATTTGAAAATAAGGTATTTATTACTTGCATTTATTCTGGAACATCAAGGAAGAAAGATTTCTGATCAATTCTCTCAATTTTCTACACATCCAATGCTGAGTTGCTTTTTGCAGTAATTTCTCCCCATTATTTGTAGATATGAAATGGTGCAGTTTATTGTGCTCACAAGATTCAAAGGAGTTTCCTATAAATTTTATTTCCCAAGGGAAACTGCAATCCATAGCAATTTTCCACTGCTGAATTTTCATAAAAGCACTTGTCTTGAAAGTTTTTTTATAATAGTCTGTTATGGTAGATAGTTTTATTGCCAAGGAAAGAGAAACAGTAAAGTTGTTTAAAGCTCGCAACTGCACACTCACAGAGCAGAGTAGGAAGTATTATTTATTCCCTTTTATAACAATTAAGGAATCAGTAAATACCCAAAGATCAAAATAATCTTTTAATAAGTATGTATTTCTCTAACTCATAAATAGTTTGTAGTAATCCACAGCAGGGATATTTATCCCTTGCAATTATTTTCTTTCTTGAGGCACATGCACTCCAGGAGTGTTTCATTAAACTTTCTGTGATGGGATGTTTTTACTGCTGTACAGTATGCAATCATGAATTGAGCCATAAAAACCAAACAAAACAAATCTTCGGGTCAATTTTACAAGTAGTTGTATGTATGTGTGTGAGTCTGCAAATTATATGTATTTTTATTTCTCCGTGTAAATTACCATACTGTGGGATTTCAATTCCAGACAGAATTCTTTCCAGAAACCCATTTCTCATAAAATATTCTTCCTGTTTGTTTTAGATGTAATTTCAGACATTCCTAATGAATATGACCAACTGCTGGGATCAGTCTTTGAATGTTCCGGTTTTTGCTCATCCATTGACTGTAACAGGCAGACAAGAATGCAGAATGCAATTTACGTACAAGGTATTTCAGTTCTACTCATTTCTATAGGAGAAAGTACCATCTTTTATCTTCCTGGCGTTGAACAACCATAGCCAATGTTTCTCTCTGCACTTTCTATTTGAGTGCTGCTGTGAGGTGCAGGAAGCAAAAAGCTTCCACTTCTTGTGAATGGTGAGAATAGATGCAACTATATAGGTCTTCCAGATGCTTCTGGCAAAAGTAAAAAGCATGGTGAATATTTCTGTGGCAATTGTGCTAGTTGTCACAGCAGAAACTAGACTGAGGAGTTTTTGTAGTTTAGCCCTGTTCAGGACCAAGCTATGTAGTCTCTCACTCACTCCGTCCCACTCTCCAGTGGGTCAGGGAAGAGAATTGGTAAAGAAAAGATGGTAAAACTCATGGGTTGAGATAAAAAAAAAAAGTTTAGGAGAATAACAAGTGAAAACAAAACAGAGATCGAAAACACACAAACAAAACCCAATGATCTTTGGAGGTCCCCTCCAGCCCAGGCTACTCTATGATTCTACAATGTGGTGTTGCCACCACTGTATCTATACTATTTGCCATTTGATGGGTTTAGACTAGACTAGACTAGACTAGAACAGACTATTTCAGTTGGGAGGGACCTACAGTAATCATCTAGTCTAGTTGCTTGACCAATTCAGGGCTGAAGAAAAGTTAAAACATGTTATTAACAGCATTGCCCAAATGCCTCAGACACCGACAGGCCTGAGGCGTCATTTATTTGAATCAAGACTTTTTCAAGAATTGTGGGTCAAATGTGCCCATACTGCATATGGTTTGATATTCTCTGAATGACCATCCATTGTCTCAATCCCTCATATATACATTCTAGGTGGGACTGCTTTGTGAACTGAACCAATGCAATGTAAGTGGGAGCAGCCTGAGTATTAAAGTCAAACTACTAGTCCAAGGTTATCAGATACAAACTTAGGTGTCAGTGTGTGAACTCCATGCCCTGCCTTCTATCACAGTCAACTGAGACTGAGAGTGGATTCAGGTGCTTAGATTTAAGCATCCACCATCCAAGCATCCACCTCTACCATCCCTGAAGGTGTTCAAAGAATGTGTAGACTTATCACTTCAGGACTTGGTTTAGTAGGCATGGTGGTGTTAGGTTGATGGTTGGACTTGATGATCTTGGAGGTCTTTTTCAACCTTAAAGATTCTATGATTCTATGATTTAGGTATGTAATACCATTTCAGGCACTGGTTGGCTTCAGGTGCTGCTTCAGAAGAGCAGCGGTCTTCTGTAGGTCTTCCATTAGATTTGTCAACTTCATAGTCTTTTTAGCCTTGGCTATTATAGGACGTGGCTTAGGCATCTGCTTTTGGGTGAGCTGAGTCACTCCACTGATGGTATTGACTAACTACATTGACTAAAGCATGAATTCAAACACTCAGCTCATGTGTAGACACTCACATTTTGATGTCTTGTTTTGAAGCTGAATCCTGCTCTCAAACGTCAGTTCAGTTACTTAAATTTAGGCATCTAACACTATTTGAGATACCCTAGGCTACATGAGTATTCACAATATATTCTCTCTGTGCCAGAATACATGGCACAAGACTTAGAGGAGCCCACACTTATGTGGAGCAATTGTGGGGATAGGAAGGATGTCCTAACACAGAATAGCCTACATTTAGGAAACAGAATTGAGCTGCTAGTGTAAAACCTTTCATTTATTACTATTTCCATTATGCTGTGTCATTGACATATTTAGAAAAGCAAGTTATTCTGTTAGTGACAAGCACTTGTAAATTCTTGGATCTTACATGTTGTGACATAAATATCAGGCCATTCTATAAATCCATTTTTCATTGCTCACATCTGTAAAAAGTTCTTTATTTGCTGTCCAAACTAAAATTTAGGCAGTTAAAATGTTATACATGAATTAGACTAGTGTCAGTCTGTGAAAGAAGGTAAAGTTCATGAGCATACGCAAGCAGCAAGATAACTCTCTTTAATCCCTGCCATTATATATCTCCAGAAAACAATCACACTCTCTTCACAGACTGTGTCGTTGGTTAACTTAGACACAATAAACACAATGTGATATTTAGCTTGCAAAACATTAAAAATGATCTGGTCAAGTGATATTTATTCTGCCTATATGAGGCCATGTCTTAAGTCTGCTGAAGTTAATTGGAATATCTGTGGAGAGATTTTGAGGATAAACTTTCTATCATTGTTATTTAACATTGTTCTCTTACACAGCCCCTGTATACACATTGGAGACTGTTAAGTCTAGTAAATGAGTTCAAGTATACCATTTTTTAAATGCATGAGACCAGCTGGGAAGAGATAAAATCATTGTTGATTGTGGAAAATTTCTTGATATCTTTCATAACAAAGTCACAGTTATTTTGGCACGGTACAAAATGATATTTTTCAGCTGTCAATGATGCTTCAGATAGAGAAGACAAAGAGTTGAGACAATCATTATCATTGAGTCACTGCAGTTTTACAACTCCAGCAACAATAGTTTACTTCATAATATCTTTGGCTAAAAAAGAATCATTTGTGAAAGAATGTGTTCCGAGCAGGCTTCCTGCCTCTGCCTTTTCTATTTACAAAATGAAAGGGAGAAATATTCTGAAAATAAATTATGTTTATAGGAACAAACATTCTGTCTGAAAGCATTATACTTCTTGTAACTTTTCCCTGAAGACCTGTATGTTACCTCTACAGCAACGTCTTGATCAATAACGAGTATTACTTTGCAAATCTGCATCACCTTTAAACCTTTTGCCATACAGAGGTGACTCCATTCTCACCTATGAGGAATCAAATTTGTTGAGAGCTCTATCTTAAATTCTTACAATCTTTAGCAAAGTCTGATGAGTCATAAACAGATGTCCTCTGTCTTTTGAACTGCCATCTGTTGTAACTGACTGGAAGATGTTTGGCTATTTCTGTCAAAGTGTATAAACTTTTTTTTCTGAAAAGCCTATTCCTTAGACAGTATGTGTTAGAGTAGCCTGGAAAGACAGCAGCTGTTTTTGCAGAGCCTAGCAGGGCTCTGCTTCTGTTAATATTTTTTTTTTTCATTTCTTTGAGAATGGAAACTATATGTCATTCTTATTCATCCTGAAAGTTTTAAGAACTGTCCAGGCTGTACAATTAGAATTTCTCTGCAGCTATCTTCTGCTGCATGGTTCACTGCTGTTGAAACAGATGGAGTCATAACAGCTCTCAGAGTCATTTTTAAGCTGGTACAATGTCATTGATGAATGTCTGTATGTGTTTGATGTGTTTTTTTTTCATCCAGGGGTCATGCCTTTCTAGTCAAAGGAGCTCCTATGCCAGCTTTATGCCAGGAGTCAGTAACTTTCAAACTTGCAGAGACAGCAACACAATTTTAGTATGTACCTGAGATATCTTTGAAGTCTTGGAGCTTTCTGTATGTCTTACTGCTCTGTATGAAGCTTCTTACCATGACAGTGTTCTTACTCCACCCAGTCTGGGAGCTATCAGGATTAAGTTCCACGCGTGCTACTGTTTTTCTCTACGTAGGGAATGTAATTTCTGTAGTGTCCACTCTTCTCTCTTTCTCAGCAGGAAACCATAAATTACATGCCAAGGAAAGACAATTTATAGTGGTGCTTTAATTGTGAGTAAGATCACCTGTCATAAAAATTGTCAGTCCCTTCACAAAATTAGTTAGTGAAGAAAAAAATCATATCTTAACTGCTACTTGAAACGTTATCCTCAGCTTTCAAATATCAGATGCTCTGAATACCATAGATCCTCTGTTCTTTTCATCATTCACAGAATTATTGCCCTGTGGTTCAGTGACTTTGCAGTCACCTATTTCATAAGAGTTACATGTTACCACTTCCAAAGAGCACAGCTTCACATAAGAGTAAGCTCTTAATGTGAGGCTAACTCATCACTGCTCAGAAAAAAAAAAGTTGGTTCTCTACATTAGGAGAATGCTTCAGGGAGCTTGAAACTTTTTAGTTTCCGATCCATTGCATAACTCCTAGCACTGTATCTACTTTCCTTCTTTCTGCTTTTGATATCTGTGTGTAACAGAGGACATTTCTGTGACATATGCTAATAGCCAAAATGAGAAGATCTGTAACATCCATACATTCATCCATCCATACATCCATCTGTGATGATGGAAGCAAATATTTACAACTTGTAAATAAAAATTCATGTCTTTCTCATGTTTATAGAATGTTATTGCATTTTAATATGACTCTGACAGATAAGAGTATTTCATTCAGCTCAAGGTATTTCATATCGTATAACAAAAAATAGGTTATGAATGGCATTTTCTGTCCAATATTCATACTCATACAGTCATACAGTTTTTATATAGGAAA
>JAAGAY010142288.1:37180-63672 GCA_011801015.1 Ardeotis arabs
TTTTTTTTTTTCATTTCTTTGAGAATGGAAACTATATGTCATTCTTATTCATCCTGAAAGTTTTAAGAACTGTCCAGGCTGTACAATTAGAATTTCTCTGCAGCTATCTTCTGCTGCATGGTTCACTGCTGTTGAAACAGATGGAGTCATAACAGCTCTCAGAGTCATTTTTAAGCTGGTACAATGTCATTGATGAATGTCTGTATGTGTTTGATGTGTTTTTTTTTCATCCAGGGGTCATGCCTTTCTAGTCAAAGGAGCTCCTATGCCAGCTTTATGCCAGGAGTCAGTAACTTTCAAACTTGCAGAGACAGCAACACAATTTTAGTATGTACCTGAGATATCTTTGAAGTCTTGGAGCTTTCTGTATGTCTTACTGCTCTGTATGAAGCTTCTTACCATGACAGTGTTCTTACTCCACCCAGTCTGGGAGCTATCAGGATTAAGTTCCACGCGTGCTACTGTTTTTCTCTACGTAGGGAATGTAATTTCTGTAGTGTCCACTCTTCTCTCTTTCTCAGCAGGAAACCATAAATTACATGCCAAGGAAAGACAATTTATAGTGGTGCTTTAATTGTGAGTAAGATCACCTGTCATAAAAATTGTCAGTCCCTTCACAAAATTAGTTAGTGAAGAAAAAAATCATATCTTAACTGCTACTTGAAACGTTATCCTCAGCTTTCAAATATCAGATGCTCTGAATACCATAGATCCTCTGTTCTTTTCATCATTCACAGAATTATTGCCCTGTGGTTCAGTGACTTTGCAGTCACCTATTTCATAAGAGTTACATGTTACCACTTCCAAAGAGCACAGCTTCACATTAGAGCAAGCCTCACATCAAGAGCTAACTCATCACTGCTCAGCAAAAAGTTGATTCTCTACATCAGGAGAATGCTTCAGGGAGCTTGAAACTCTTTTTAATTTCCAATCCATTGCATAACTCCTAGCACTGTATCTACTTTCCTTCTTTCTGCTTTTGATATCTGTGTGTAACAGAGAACATTTCTGTGACATGCTAATAGCCAAAATGAGAAGATCTTTAACAGGACATCCTAAGGTGTGTTCTGCAGTATTCCATATAAACGTGTGTATTTATCAATCCATCAGTCCATCCACTCATCCATTCATCCATACATTCATCCATCCACACATCCATCTGTGATGATGGAAGCAAATATTTACAACTTGTAAATAAAAATTCATGTCTTTCTCACGTTTATAGAATGTTATTGCATTTAAATATGACTCTGACAGATAAGAGTATTTCATTCAGCTGAAAGTATTTCATATTGTATAACAAAAGATAGGTTATGAATGGCATTTTCTGTCCAATATTCATACTCATACAGTCATACAGTTTTTATATAGGAAAGGCTTTGTAATATGTTTGGAATAATAACCCTAAACATGAAAGTAAAGATATGAACACATGAAGCAGAGGTACAACCTGAGAATAAAAAATGAAGAAAAGAAAGAGAAGGCAGAGAAGAAAAAAAGTGTTGGGAAGGAATAATTCATGAAGAATGGAAACAACATCTTTCAAATTTTTGTAGTATTTCTTCCTTCTATTCATACCCTGTTTCAGCAAGGTGAATGACTTATTCCGGGACCAAAATCAATTTGCTTTTCCATTGACAAAACATAGTCACGGACTTTCAGTTTAAATAACTTCAGATATTTTATTCAAAGGAAACAATGGCAGATACAAAGGTTAAAAATCTGCAAGAGATCACAACTGTGTATTTAATTTTGCAAGCTCCTTCAGGAAGCCACCTTCACATACAAATGGTTAATGCCTAGAAATGTAAAAGGTCCCCAAAAGTAGTGACCAGAAATAAGGAAAAGTAAAAATGCTATTTTAGATCCTTACCAACCTAACCAAACCATTTCTCTGGCTTTCCTCAGTTGTTATAGGGCAGAGGAGAAGTTCTTCCAAAAGCTCAGACCTTTCCTCATGTCCAGAGACGTAAGAAAGCTATTACTGGTCCTAAGGTACTCCTTTTCCAAGTCTCAGTAAAGTTAGGATGAGGATCTAAACTCCTGCTAGCTCCTCGGATTTACAGGAAATGCTGCAATAGTCTTCAGCCCTCCAAATCTAATATTATTGAAGAGCACTATCATTACTAACTCATTATATTCTCACTATCAGCCTGTGGCATACATAAGCAAATGTGAGAGCTTTTGTATTGTTGGAAGAAAAACAGATCGTAAGGGAATAATTAGCAGTCATAAGTTCAGACTTCAGGGCTTCGCAGTACGTACACCTATGTTTCTGCTCATTTACTGTTGCTACTAAAGAAAGAGAGAAAACAAACATTCCACCTTCAGGTCAAACAGCTCAAAGCTTTTCACAGCCTTCCTGGCACTCTCTCTCCTGCCCTGCAGCATGATGTGATGACAGTCTGCCTCTGAGGCACAAAATGTCAAGTTCAGCTGTAACTCTTCAGCCAGGTGGGTTCAGAGTCTATTGGTGGTGATGACCAGCACATGTAAACAAAAACACCCTGTTGTTCCTTCCAATAGGGTTTCAAGAGTATCTAGAGAATTGTTTAAAACAACAGGAGGGAAAAAATAAAGCCTTTTTTTTTACAGTTTCAATGTTATGAGCATCCGGAGAGAACTGAGGCGACAGGGGACAAACAGTCACTTTAACTTTCATTTTTCAGCATCTCCTATTATGTCTAAGCAGTTTTTAAAGCACTGAGAAGATTAATGTTTTTTAATAAGTATTATTATCTCAAATGCTGTGTTGATGAGCTTTTTAGATTAGTAGATAACGTAAAGGACTTCAAAGGCTTATGCAGGCATTCCCAGTTGGCTTCCTGAATACAGCTGGGAGTCAACCTAATTGGCAGTTTGCAGTGAGGCAATTAGCCACAGGATGAAGTAAAACGTAGAGAGAGACCTAACATTATATATGCATCATTACTTTTATGTGTGCTTTGTTTTGTGTGAGTGAAACTGCTATCAGAGTATTAAGATAGTTTTAATTCATAAATAACTGAAATTCATCTAGGGGGGTAAAAGTGCTGAACCCTCTATTTGCATGCTGTAGGCAAACTGACCATCTAAGTAGGGTAAAACCATTATTTTTCAAAGAGCTATATTTGCACTGCAGACTTTATACTTGGCAAACTAGTCCTAAAGAAGGGAACTGAGGGACGTCCTGATCTCTGTCACACAGTAAAATGCAAAATAACTCTATTGACTTCAATTATGTTTTTCTGGTTTTCTTCTGAGGTTAGAATCTAATTCATCTCCATTATAATCACACCATAGTCGTACCAAAAGACTGATAAATAAATTTTCCTTGGGTAGATACTGGCAGTAATATAACAGAACTACTTTCCTTTTTCTTCCTCCAAGATCACAGTGGCTGGAGTTAATATTCAAAGAGTAACATTCCTTTGTAAATATAAAAATGTACTGGTGCTGTTCAGTGTGACAGATAAAAGGATTTGAAAAATGTCATAAGACTGAAAACATTTTCACATTGTTATCAACAATGTTGATTCATCATAATTGTTCTCTGGTCTTCAGGGAATTGCACTGCTATCATTTGCAATAAGAACAAGGATAGCACTCATTGCTTGGAGACTGGACAGCAGAACAATTGAACTCCTTACCTGGACTCCTGCAGATGCAGCAGAACAAATCATCCCCAGGAACCAGAATCTCAACTTGAGAACATTTCAGAGGCTCAAAGGAAAATATTTTTTTTGGCCACAGAGATTTTGTAGAAAGTAATGGAACATCACTACTATGCAAGCTGATTCTGTGGTCTTCAATTGTTTCAGGAATGATGTTACTGATTATTATTAGCTATTTGTATTTTCCATACAAAGAGCTTAATATTTCACTGGTAGGTGAGATGCTTCTTCTGTATGCACAGGGACTCATATCCACAACTTTCCACGAGAGAGCTGGGAGTCCAAGGCTATAAATCGTCCATCATATTTGAGAAGTTGTGACAGTCTTGTGAGGTTCCCACTGACTGGAAAAGGGGAAACGTAACCTCTGTTTTTGAAAAGGGAAACAAGGAAGACCCAGGGAACTACAGGCCAATCAATATTGAGCTCTGTTCCTGGCAAGGTCATGGAGCAGATTCTCCTGGAAACCATGCTAAGGCAAATTGAAAATAAGGAGGTAATTGGTGACAGCCAACATGGCTTCACTAAGGGCAAATCGTGCCTGACCAATCTGGTGTCCTTCTACGATGGAGTTACACATTGGTGGATAAGGGATGACCAACTGATGTCATCTACCTGGACTTGTGCAAGGCATTTGACGCTGTCCCACATGACATCCTTCTCTCTAAACTGGAGAGACATGGACTTGATGGATGGACCACTCAGTGGATAAGGAATTGGCTGGATGGCTGCACTCAGAGAGTTGTGGTCAATGGCTCGAAGTCCAAGTGGAGACCGGTGATGAGTGGCATTCTTCAGCGGTCAATATTGGGACCAACACTGTTTCATCTTTGTCGATGACATTGACAGTGGAATAGAGTGCACCCTCAGCAAGTTCACTGATGACACCAAGCTGTGCGGTATGATCAACACGCTAGAGGGAAGGGATGTCATCCAGAGGGATCTTGACAGGCTAGAGAGGTGGACCTGTGCAAACCTCATGAAGTTCAGCAAGGACAAGTGCAAGGTCCTGCACATGGTTCATGAAAATCTCAGGTACAACTGCAGGCTGGGCAGAGAATGGATTGAGAGCAGCCCTGAGGAGGACTTGGGAGTGATGGTGGACGAGAAGCTCAACATGAGCTGGCAATGCACGCTTGCAGCCCAGAAAGCCAACCTTATGTGTGGCCAGCAGGATGAGGGAGGTGGTTCTCCTCCTCTATTCCACTCTTGTGAGACCCTACCGGCAGTACTGCATCCAGCTCTGGAGCCCCCAACATAAGAAGGATGTGGACCTGCTGGAGGGAGTACAAAGGAGGGCCACGAAGATGATCAGAGGGCTGGAGCACCTCTCCTGTGAGGGCAGGCTGAGAGAGTTGGGGCTGTTCAGCCTGGAGAAGAGAAGGATAACAGTCTTCCAGTACTTAAAGGGGGCTTATAAAAAAGATGGGGACAAACTCTTCATCAGGGCCTGTAGCAATAGGACAAAGGGGTAATATTTTTAAAATAGAAGGAGGTAGATTCAGACTAGATATTAGGAAAAAAATTTTTACAATGAGAGTAGTGAAGCACCGGCACAGGTTGCCCAGAGAGGTGGTGGATGCCCCATCCCTGGAAACATTCAAGGCCAGGTTGGACGGGGCTCTGAGCAACCTGATCTGGTTGGAGATGTCCCCGCTCCTTGCAGGGGCATTGAACTAGATGACCTTTGAAGGTCCCTTCCAACCCAAACTATTCTATGATTGTATGGTTCTATAAAGAAGTTTTCCTCAAAAGGAAGGAGACATCATTGAAGCTTGGCCATTAAGTAAAAAGTCTGCAAATACAGAAAAGGAACTCTGACAATGGCTTACAGCTGGGAGTGGGAGGACTGAGGCTCTGCTCAGGCTGTCCTCCGCATCCTAAGCTGAAACAAAGTGCTCTTTTTGACCTCTCCTTTAGACCTCTTGATTGGACTAGATTACCTTTAAAGGTCCCTTCCAACCCTAACTACTCTGGGAGACCCCACTGCAGCACTGCATCCAGTTCTGGAGCCCCTAACATAAGAAGGACATGGACCAGTCGGAGAAGGTCCAGAGGAGGCCACGAAGATGCTGAGAGGGCTGGAGCACCTCTCCTGTGAGGCCAGGCTGAGAGGGTTGGGGCTGTTCAGCCTGGAGAAGAGGAGGCTCCAGGGAGACCTGAGAGTGGCCTCCCAGTGCCTAACGGGGGCTGCAGGAAAGATGAGGAGAGACTCTTCAGTAGGGCCTGTTGTGATAGGACTAGGGGTAATGGTTTTAAAATAGAGGGGGGTAGATTTAGATTGGATATTAGGAAAAAATGTTTTACAATGCGAATTGTAGAACACTGGCACAGGTTGCCCAGAGAGGTGGTGGATGCCCCATCCCTGGAAACATTCAAGGCCAGGCTGGATGAGGCTCTGAGCAACCTGATCTAGTCAGGGATGTCCCTGTTCCTTGCAGGGGGGTTGGACTAGATGACCTTTGAAGGTCCCTTCCAACTCTAACCATTCTATGATTCTATGATTCTAAGTTCTGGCTTGTCCCATGATGGACTAAACTTATCTAGAATGGGACATTTCAGGAGAAACACTATGTTGGGCTATCTGATGTAGATGTAGTGTTAATGTCAAAAAATAAAATTAGTTTAAAAATACAGAGCTGTTTGTGTATAAATGACTCCAAAACCACAAAAAGTTCATTGCAGCAGTTTATGACTTCAAATTAAATTATGTCTCTCTTGGTTGCTGTTTGAATTTGGGACAATGACCACGCAGACTGAAAGATAAAATACTTTGGAAAAAAATCCTGTGATAAAATAACAGAAAGAGCAGACAGGCAACATTTTAATGAAACTAAACTGGCAGCACCATTATAGTTCTGAGGTACCTGCTGTTTAAGTCCTCCAGTTTTGTCATTAATCATGCAAGGAAGACATCAGCTCTGCCACCTCATTTGCTTTTCAACAGTAGCTCAAGGGCTCTGGTTCACCAAGCTCAGACAGTTTTAGACTTGTAAAGGAAACTTAAGCTTTGAAACCTATCTATTTTTTCTCAAATACCAGATCTTAATTACGTCAAAGGCAATTGCTACCCAGACTTTTCAGCTTGATGGGATGGTGAAGATTTGTTATTCAACAGGTAATCTTTAATTCTCCTACACAATCGTGTTTTTTATAACAGTGAATTGGGCTTTTCTAGGTTTATGTTCCTCCTAAACTATCACTGCAGTATGCGTACCACCAGCACGTCACAATATATCTAAGTCAGCCCACGCTACCAATGAGATCACTTCCCGTTATGTACAACTGCATTTATTAAAAAGGCAAATATACAGTTTTCTTTGTGCCTCTGAAGATATTTTATTGCACCCTGAACACAGATATGCCATATGTGGAGTTGCACATATTAAAGGTTCCGGTAGCAGATCAACTTGTGCTACACTTCTCCATTTAGCTTTTTAAATATTTGTTTGGATGTTTGTTTCTGTATTTAACAGAATTTAAAATTATATAAAAGCAATAATGAAGCAATAAAGTACTCCCCTGTGCAGAGTTCATAGCGCATTTAATTGGCACAGCGGAGCAGTTTGTGGCAAGTATTCTTGGATGTGTGAAAGTTTACTGTTATTGTGCTGCAGATGTTTCTGGGTAACCTTTAATAAGAGTGGGAAATAGAGATCTCTGGGATTGCTGTTTGTGCTTTATGAGCATGTTTTATAGAAATCTATAGAGGTGAGAGTGACACAAAATAACGGCGACATTATTGCTCGAGAGTCGGGCATCATTCATGTGTCTCAATAGGAGTTCCAATAAACCCTACAGTCATGGTGCAGCTTGGTGTGAAAAGCAAGTTTGGCTTTTGCAGCCATGGAGACGTGCAGCAAACTAGCAGAGGAAAAGTACAGGAAAAAACTTGCAGGCAAGAAGCAATACTGAAGCTAATTCAGAAAAAGGGTAACAGAATGTATGATCTGTATTATTATTCTAAAGTATAAAGCAGTTATATAATTTTTTTTTCTGTACACATATATAATGTATATATGTTCTAAATACTTTCTAAATGTGATGCCCTTTTTAACGACAGCTGCTTAAAGCCAGCTCTGGGAACAACTGGGTCAAAATTTTGCAACATAACACTATCTTTTTATTTCTTTTGTAGTTTGGTCTGAATCAAAATGTGATACCAGGTAACCTGTTGGAAGTCCCTAGAAGTCACTAAACCTGAAGTGATTAGCAATGGTTGAAATATAAGCAGAGGAGATCTGAAAACAGTTGTCTGGGTGTCTTAGAAAAGCTGTACAACTCTTCATGTTTTGTGGGCTTTATGTCTTCACGCTTTTTTCCTATGATGTTACATTTCCTTGCTAGCCCTCTTTATCATAATATTAACAAATATCTTCATTGACAAAGTCCAGGATGGCTCACTAGGACAAGGTGCAGTAGCCTGAACTCAGGCTGAAGGAAGTTCAGTCCAAAGGACTCTTTCCTGCATTATTTTGGTTCTGCATGAACACCCACTAACCAGCTAGATCAACTCTGTGCAAACATCATAGTTTCAGATTCCTCCTTTTGTTTAAAAAGTTGAAGCAAGCTTTATTTCTGTCACTTAGACGCTTGCAGAGGCTACCTTTAGAAAGTGAAGAATAATGAGTTGTTGCACATTGATAACTGACTCGAACAGCTTCAGCAATGGATGTCGTATTTTCTCTGATGTTTGTTTGGGTTTTATCTTGGTTTTGCCAGAGGTAAATTAATCCTCTCATGAGTAAGATTTTTTCCCCATACAGTCTACAATACTGACACTTAAATAATTTCATGTACATTCATTTCCATGGGCAAAAATCAGGCACTTTAAAATATAAATTTGTCTAAGATTTTTTTTCTGCTTTGTAAATTGGCACACCTTTATATTTAACGTATTCAATGAATACACTCCATGTATTCTACATAGAATAGCACTTCAATCTGTCTGGCCAAGGAGTCTGACTTAGAGGTAGGATCCCTGGGTGGGATTGGCATTAATTAGATGTGACAACCACCCAACACTCAGGCTCGGCGCAGATCCTGCAAGTGTCAGGAGCTCAGCACTTTACATCGGGAGCTTCTGTCCTTGACAGCAGAGAGTGGTGAATACTAATCTAACATGCTTGAAAAGGAGCTTACAATATTCATTGCTTAAAATTGATGGGAAAAGTACCATCTCATTAAGAATGCCATTCTTTAATTGTTTATTGCATTTTTAATGTGATAAATAAGACTCTTTCCATAGTACATCAAAAACACAGTACGGTGGTGCAGAAGTGACAAATGTCTGGCTCTGAGAGTCTGTCATACATCCAGCTATGCAGTACAGGCAAACTCAGCCAGATGTTAAAAATGCCTGTGCAGGACCACAGACAGAAATGCCTCAGCAGGAACTGCAAGCACAGAGTACCTTTAAAAACGAACTTAGCCCTGGCCCAGTGGACCTGATGCAATGAAGTGTTTGGGCACATGATGTCTGAGGATGTCTCCAGATTAAGCGTCTGCTCTGGGTCTTCATAGTATTACTGAGTTTTAAGTGTGGCTTTCAAAGTAAGCATGTTTAAAGGCATGGAGAACTTGGTTTGGAGGGAATGAGAGGAGGAAATGAATGTCAGAGAGTATAAAGCCTGGAATCTTGATTTAGAAGAGCACTTAAATTTGAACACAAGCCCAAAGCACTTTTCTGCACAGGATGTGTGGGATGAATCCATGCATTGCAAAGTATGGCATAATGCTTAGTAGCGTGTGAAATTAATAAGAGAACATGACTATTTAGCACTTGAAACAAGTGTTTTAATCTTTTAATTCCAGCATTACTAATGGCCTAAAGCTTTGTAGATTGAAGTGGTTTCTTGCACTCTAGACTCCTTTAGTTTCCTAACCGAAGCTAAGGAAAGCAAAAAGATGCTAAAGGGAAGACAGCAGCACACCTTCTTATATTAACATCGACCAAACCATCTAATCTTGTGTTAACAATCCTAATAAGAGTAAATTACATGAAGAGACAAGACCAAGTGGAGGACAGCATGCAGGGTGCAAGTCTTTCCTCTTCCAGCATGTCTGTGGAGTCATCTTGATTTAATATTTATAAGGAGAGCAAAGTATTTTATGCTTTTCATGTGTGACATCTGGTTTTATCATTTAGGAAAAATTAAATTTAAGAAATTTGGGAAGATTCAGTGCTGGATACTGAGGCAGGTTTTCTAGTCTGCCACAATGGAAAGCTGCAGTTCCTTCCAGAAGGAGCTGTCATGAGGGAATGACGGTGCAGAACTACTGCTTAAGTGTTTTTCCATGAGGCGATGCGTGATTAGGCAAATGGAGCCAAGTTGTGAAAGAAGACTAGACACTCATTTGCCTCTGAGACAGAGAGTGGAGGATGTGGTTGATTTTTAATGGAAATGATCACAGTTAGGAGAGTATGATTAAGGCTGGATATGAACAGCCTTTCCTTCCATACTGACTCCCATTTTCTTTTGGAGAGATCTAAAAAAGAAATGGTTCTTCTTTGGCAGCAATGCTGAAGAAAATTATCTCCTTGTTCCTCTCTAATTTTTATCAAATAGCCATTCTTTTGAACTTTGAGTCAATTATAACATTGCCCACTGAAGTTTTTATGGGGCTTTTGTGATTTTAGGGGTTTGGTTTTTTTAACTAGATACATTTTTTGTGTGAAAAATGCAATCAATTGCAGGTTTCTTCATATTGTGAACCAGAAATGCATTTTAACAGAAACATTTTGAGGTGATCAGCTTATATTTTGAAAAAAAATCATGTAACTAGGCATACATTTTTAAGTTGATGGAATGCATTATTGATCTTTAGATTTTACGGATTACAGTGTTAAGCACACACTAGAAATGAGATTAACTGTGGACTTGCAATGGTGCTTTGTAGTACTAACACAAAAAAATGAACTAAAAAAGAGCCACAGCTATTTTTGTCGTTATATAAATTTTGCTTTGCAGAAGATTGAAGAAGCACTAGTCCTAGAATAGCCGTCTTTTATGCTAACCTTGGTACAAAACTGTACTAAACACTACCAAAAGACTTTAGATTGTCTTCTGAATGCATTCATGCATGCATTCATGCATGATGTTTGGACACTATGGCCTAATATGATAGTATGTGACGTAAGATATGATAGAATGGGAATGGATGATCCAAAATTTCCCGCTCAATCCCCTAGTACATTATTTCCTTGTATTAGCCTGCTTACCTCTTTGTTTGCTGTCTATTCTTTTCAGGACATTGCTTTTTATTCTGTGGTTTAACTGGCTTATAACCATGTCAATATATTCTACAAAGAAGTTGTTATTGATATTATTTGAAATGATGGTTATGATAATAATAGAATATGAATCTATTAGCAAAATATAACAACCCATGAAAAATCCATTTGCTCAGAACTGTCTTTGATAGTCTTTTTTACAGCATGATAACATTTCTCTTTTTCCTCTGTTTATTTTTCTTCCAATGATTTACTGGCGTGAATGATACCTACACAAAATATGTACAAAGAAACATCTCTGGCAGAGCTCATATGTATATTATTGTTCCTATTATAAATCTCACAAAGCTTTATAGTTGTAAGAATTATGGGACAAAAAAAACCCCATGTTTTGTCAGACAATGAAGCCAATAATCTAATTTATAGAATAATGGAGATCAACATCCTGCAGTTTGAAGATTTGGTGCTTTAGCCTCTAGGCTGTTCAACAGCACCCTGGGTTCATGGTTAACAGCACAATATAGTACTTACTATACAATACTCTTCCTACAATAGCAAGAATGCCTTCTGGACCTGAAATTAATGCTTTCTACAAAGATTTTCCTGAAGGTTGTATCCATTACAACAAGTAAATTCCGCACCATGGAAAAACTTTCTCTGATGACCCTTGTCAGCAGAGGGGTTCTGTGAGGAGTTTCCAGGTGTTTTTACCAGTTTTACTTCAGAAAGTAGGCTGCCATACTTTTGCTGACTGTGTTTCTTCATTCTTTTTGTAGGTATATAGGAGGAGGAGAAGGGACATATGTTCATGTGTGCTGTAGGAATAATATGCAAGAGGTATTGTCCTGCATTTATCCACCCAACTTGTTAGATTCAGGTACAGATTGAGAATCCTGTCTGTTCTTTTAAACATTGCACAAACAACTGAATGTAGCTACTACCTTTCACTCAAGACTGCTGTGAGGAAATTCTGAGTTCCTTTGTAGAGGAAAGTCCCTGAAATATTGAGAAATCCTAAATATGGACATGGATCTCCACTCAAATCAGAAAGCAATGCAAGTTCACTGAGGAATTTTAATAATCTTGGAGGAGGTGCTACGAGTTATTCTTGCTTCAGGGTAGAATCTCTGAGTGGATGGAAAGGAAGAGATGCAGGGAGACTGCACAGCCACATCAACCACAGCCACAGAAGCACAAGAAAAAAGACCCTGAGAAAAACCTCAGAGCTGAGGAATTTCCCAGATGATTTTATTTTGTCCTGATAGCAGGAATTTGTACATAAACCAAAATATTCCTGTTATCATCATGTCCTGCTAACCAATACAACTCACATTTTCTGTATAGCCACTTGGGCTTTTCAAAGGGCCTGATGTGAAGCTCTGTGTTGGCATTCAACATCATGGAGCAATCATCCAGAGAGTGCTCTAGAATAAAAGCAGTGCATGGTTAGAGAGAGAAAAGTTCCCAGTTACATCCTTTGTGTCTTACTGTCATCTTTGATTGCAGTCCAGCCTGAAAGGTCCTACGACTGTTCAGTGTGAAATTGTTTTTCTGTCAAAGCAGATGCAAATGAAGCATATGTGAAGACGGCTAGTAATAGGCTGAGCTACTCCTTTGTTTGTCTCTGTGATTACTTGCTATTTCCTTTTTTATTAGAAGTATTGCAAGACTTGTGAATTCATGGATGACATTTTTTTTAGAGGGAGAAAGAGGCAAAACCTACTGTGAGATCCATCCAGCTTTTTGGAGTTAAAGTGAGGTGGGATCTAACACACCAGGGATGAGGCCCCTTGCCAAGTCTCTGTTGCCTCTTCTGCTAGTAATGACTATATCATTAGGAGTATCTGCTGATCTAGGCAGCTATTCTTTTCCTCAAGAAGCTTGTCTCCAACCATTGTATCTTTCCTGAAGGTTTCTTTTCCCCCCAGATTCAAATGTAGCATGCCCACAGGAAGGTTCTTGGGGCAGTGTCAGAACCCAGATAGATCTCAAAGTAATTGTACTTCCTCCATTCCTTCCCCTTGCAGCTCAGAGGTAATGCAGTAAAGGAGAAAAGTATATTCAGATCATTGTGAAAATTAGAATATTTCACTGGTTAAAACCTGCAGTGAAGGTAGGAGTGAGCTGAGCTCAATGCCGCAGCATGTCCTAGAAAAGTAGCTCTTGGATGTCAAAATGTCCCTTCCCAGGAGTAAAGGGTGGGAAATTGAAAGAGTTTTCTTTAAGAGCTCACCCTAAACAGACATGGGCATGTTATTCTATCATATAAAGAGATTTCTCTTTCAACTCGGTCATCTGCTCTTCATGACCTAGTGAGAGTCGGACAGAGAAAGCTGTGTGTGGGTGTATCGAGCCCCAGAGGCAGATAATGAGGCAGCAGCACCCTTTCAAGTTTAACGAGAGCGGAAAGGAAAACCTTATGAAGTAACCAATGTGATGAATGTAATGAGAATGTCTTTAAAAAATCCCACAATGTTTCTTCCTGCTAAGGCACAGTGGGAGTTAAAATCAGCATTTTAATGTAGCTTAGTTGATCATTTACAGTGTCAGCATTTCTTTGTGTATGCTCTGTATGAAGATGTCTTTTATCTTACTGAGAATACCACTATATTTTACAACAGTAGGTTGGATTGTTCAGTTACCTAGGTGCAGAAGTATTTCCAGAAACACATTTCATAATCTTTCTGACTCACTACACACAACATACATGCATACAAGATATTTTATTATCAGAAAATACACTGAAATAACGTTTTAATACCATTCATAGGATTCTTGTAAAATCAAATAATTTCAGAGAAATATCCGCAATACCTGCAAAACTATTTTTTCCTAACTAAGAAGTCTCAAAAAAATATTTTATCTAACATACTGAATTATTCTTTTATTTTCCAAATGTCCCTGTAAGAGTAGCTCTATTATAAGACTTGCAATATACCAAGCAAGAACTCTTTATCTTAAAGACACTTATAAGTGAAATAAGCTCCAACAATGAAGTAGATGTGTAAGCTTACTGCTGTCACACTTGTATGGCTTCATACTTCAAGTGCAGTCAGTACTAATACTGCAAGTCGTTTAAGACAAGACCTGTAATTTTTGATTATCACCTCTGCTGTGAGGGCTACCTCTGCTGTGTATAGCTGAATAATAAGAGAGATTTTACGCCACAGCGGCAGGCTGTTGGTCCACCTACTGAACAATACTGTTGTGTTTGTGCAAGAGCAACTCTTGAGTCTACAAAAGATTAGCAGATTCATAAGATTTGAAGCTCTGTTGCAGAGAAATTTTTAAAATTACCGTAAAGAAATCAGTACTTTTGCTGTTCCTTTCTAATTCACTTAAGATCTGACTGGTGGAATGTAATGGTAGAAAGGTGATTTTCACTAGTTATAGCCCACTTCTTTCCAAACCTCCCTTTAACGAAACTATTTCTAGGGCTTGGCAGGCAGAACTCATTGGAAAGGCCACAAAACAGGAAGATGCTAAATCTGAACTAAGAAGTAGTGTTGAAATGCAGGATAACTGCAGTGAGGTTCAGTATTGTGCAAACTTTTCTACATTTCTGTCAGGTGCGTGAAGCATAAGGAGCATGTGGTGGTTTAGCCCGAGTTACCACACAGTTTCTCACTCACCCTCCCCCTACTCAGGGGGACAGGGGAGAGAAATTGGGAAGAAAGGAAAACTTGTGGGTTGAGATAAAAACAGTTTACTAAAATACTAAAAACTGCAAAGATAACAGAATATAAGGATATTAATATATACAAAATATACAAAATGAACAATGCAAAATTTCTCACCACCCGATGTCCAAACGACCGACGCAGACCGAGCAGCGATCATGGAAATGACACCGAGCAGCAAGCAAAGTGGGGGAGAGCAAGCCAGTAAGGTAGAGGGAAGGATGCCAGCAAGCAAGAGAGAAGAAAAGGATGCCAATGGTGCCTGAATGGGTGCCAGAATGGAATGCCTGAATGGATGCCCCCTCCCATGGGCAACCCCCACTTATATATTGAGCATGACGTTTATGGCATGGAATACTCTCTTTGGCCAGTTTGGGTCAATTATTCTGTCTATCTTTCTCCCAGCTTCCCGCATCTGCATGTTAATGAGATTTTAATGAGACTTGGAAAGCCAGACAGTGTCCTTGGTCTCATTAACAACAACTCGTATGATCAGAGTGTTTTTATCAACATTCTTCATATACGGAATCCAAAGCACACGGGCTACTGAGAGGAAAATTAACTCCATCCTTGCTGAAACCAGAACAGAGCATCACATGTCTACTCACGCATCTGAGCTGATACTTATTCATGTAGTGCAAGCATATGACATCTGAAATAATTATGGGATTAAGTGGTGCTTAGATTTTTTGTTGTTCTTCTGGGAAAGAGCACCTCCCAGCTGGGATTTCCCTACGTACATATCTCAGAAGGTTGTGTAAATCAGGCAGCTGCAGTGCAGACCCACGCTCTTGAAAGGCCATCTACCTACACAAATAAAGAGCCATTGCACTAAACTGTGATTTCACTGCATATAAATTGTCACAAAGTTAAGACAGGAAAATGTTAATGTTCTTTACAGGATGTGCTATTAACAAAAAAACCCAATGAAAAAAAGCTTGAATTGCCTCACATGTCCACACTGAAGACTTTTTTTTCTTGTTTCTACTGTACAGAAGGAGATGAGGCAATAAGATTTTCCAGCGTAAGGTGAAAACTGAGCACATTTTATTCATCTAGATAAATATTCCAGGTCATTATCAGCATGTAGGAAAAGGGAAGAACAATGAAGCTCTTCAGGCTTGCAGGGCATTGTTAGATACTTCGAAACTGGAAAAATTTACAGTTCATATTATTTGACAGCTACTGTGTTCATTCCGTTTGCCTGTACTAAAATGAATGTTCTTTGGGCATGAAATATGCATATAATTTGGTTTAAATCTGGTGGAAAAAAAAAAGGTTAAGTTGTGAGAAATTAGGAGACTGATTTCTAAAGAAAAGAAAAGGATTTTGGTGGCTAAGGCTTTAGCTGAACTGATTGTTCAAAGGAGCTTAACATGTGAATATAATTTGCTAAAGGATTTCCCAGAGGGCTAATATGGTAAAAGAAGTCAGACGTGTTATGAGATTAATACAGCTGCTTTGTCATCATAATTCAACTGGTCATCAATTAATCAGTGTAATGGGGTCAACCACAAACTGTCAAAACTATACAGAACACAAAAAGGACACCCATTGAGACAAAGAGGAGGAAAAACAGTGTCGTAGTTTAGCCCGGATCGGGACCAGACTACGCAGTCTCTCTTTCACTCCCCCCACCCTCCTAGAGAACTCTTTTTTTTTTCTGTTTTCTCCTTCTTAAATACGTTATCGCAGAGGCGTTATCACGGGACATTCTGCTACCAATCGGCTTGGCCTTGGCCAGCAGCAAACAAATGCCAAACTTACATCAATAGTGGGTTGATAGGATGTATCCTTATTATAGATTGACTGGCTAAAACCTCATAAATGAGCTATTACAAGATTAATATGCTTATAGTAATTTAGAAGTTGTACTACACCTTCTACAAAATGACTTGGGGGGGATAACATTCACTACAGTATGAATATTGGCTAAAATTTGCTAAAATCTCAGGTTGGAAAGGAAAAATTAATCTTCATCATATATTACTGACTTTGACAAAAGATAAAATATAGGAAGATAGGATAAAACCAAAAAGCATCCAGCTGACTATTAACAAAAACCAAGCACTAATAAACTGATGCCTCATTTTGTCTTATAAAAAGGCATCAAAGAAGATGCAGACAAGACAAACTATTTCAAATACCAAAGGAAGCTAAGAACAAATGGACAAGTAAACAGAAATCTGAACTCATGTGCCTCATAGAAAATCTGTAGTTCCTGGGGAAAAACAAGATACATTATCAAAATACTAAAAAAAAAAAACCAAAACAAAAAAAAAAACCAAAAAACCAACAACAACAGAAAAAATGCCCTCAAAAGAGTTACTTTTATCCTAAGATTATTAGAAGGCAAAGAATTTTTGTATGTTTTCTACTTTTCCACATTTATGCTGTACTCTTTACATTTTAAAACATCTTGCAACTAAACTTTTCCAGGTTTCAGTTTATTTGCTGTAGGGAGGTTTATTAGAACATGTGATAATCTTACCCAAATTTTTCTTCTAAAGGTCAAGCAACTGATTATGCCGGTCATGTGTGCTTCTGCCACAGTCAATGTCAAATCATATTCGAAAACTCTTCATGACTCCCTAAGATAGATAGCTAAACAAGTGAGATCTTCTCTTGGGACATTTTTCTTGTCTCCAGAGTCTAAAGGGAGAAAAGGAAATGAGCTTAGGTTAGGTGTTGACATCTTGGGAAAAAGTAGTTGGCTGAGATAAGTTCAACCTCTGACTGCAAGGGAAAAGGAAAATATACTGAGCCATTTGTCATGTCAGAGACAGGTTTGTGATAGAGTGGCTTGGTGGGCACCCGGCAATCAGCCAAGGTCAGCCCACCAGAACATTTTATGCAAAGCGACATTTTATATGATGCTAAGAATTTAAATAGAAATACTCAGGATGTCAAATTGCTCGGCTGCAAGTGATTACTGAAGAACAATTTTCCTAACACACAGTATGATCCTTGCAGAACACAGGTCAGAAAATTGTTGCCCGGTTACCCCGGCTTCCCATCGGATGAAGGCTTGTAGTCCTCCAAAAAGTTTTCAGTTGACTTTATTCCACATACTGCATGACATAAAAAGAGTCATCCTGAGTCAGACCAAAGGTCCACTGCCCTATTTCCACTAATCATCAAAAGCAATGAGGGGAGAGTAAGAAGAGTGCAAGCACTTGATACTGTTTCAGCTACCAGCTATTCTTGGCTCAATAACATTTCAAGCTGTGTGTGGTTCTTCAGTAGAGTCCACTTCCACTAATTTGTCTGGTCTCTGAGTACACATAAACTCTTCCCTGGCTCTCATGCAGTTCTGCTGCCCTGCGGTTCTTGCTGTGTTAGGGAAAAAATCTGAAAAAAGCTAGCAGAATGATCTGAGAAAAGCTTATTTTTGCTGTCATTGTTACAAGCAAATGAAAAGATTTCTTATTAATTGCTACAGTCTTACCCTAATGACTCAGTCGATTGCAATGATTTCTGTGGCTGCCAGACCACCTCTGGTTTTAGTGAAGACTTCTGTGAGGCCGGTCACTCACCGGTACCTTATATGGCACAGCAAAAACAGACACAAGAAAAGGTGAGAGAAAGAGATTCAGCCGCCAGGTTGAGTGTGGCCCCAGGGAGGTGGAGGTTTAAATATCTTGCTGGAGGTCTCCTAGGGAATTGGTCCATGAGCTGCATGATGGGTACAGATCAGTGGCTCAGCTACTGAATCTTTCCCCTTGGTATTTCTATCTTCCTTACCAAGAAAAGAAAGATACACTTGGGACTTAATCTAAGACGATGGTTTTCTTTCATCTTCACCCTATTAGGGGTATTGCTTTTTTATACCAGTCACCAAGGAGTAAGAAAGAAATTGTACATCAGCCTTCCTGTAGCATTCTGAGATTGATAAATCCCAAAAGAATGCCCTTCCACACATTTTGTGAAGACACTTTAATCAGCGTGCTATAATCTAAAACACTACCTTCCATTGATCCACCATATGTTTGCTTTTAATTTTCTTGGTCTGTCCTATTTTTCTGCCTTTAGAGGTCTGTCTGAGTGACTTTAATAAGTGTAAGGGATATTAAACCTGCCACAAGAATTTTCCTACCAGAAGAAGCTAGGGAAGGGCAAAGCTTAGCTGCCTTCTGTAGTCAGTAAAAAAACCAGCAAATGCTGGCCTACTGCAAGAGTGCAGAGTTGGGGGTCAGGTTCAGAGTATGGGTGGTGGCTGTAGAACTGAGCAGAGCAGAACAGGACACTGGGGCAATGGGCTGTAGTAAGGAAAGTGTTGAAGCAATAGGAGAAGGTGGAGGAGTGAGGAAACTCTGTGATGGGAGGAAAGGTGAATATGAGGATCAGTTGATTTGGGACTCTTTTGGGTTTATGTGGCAAAGTTTTGGTAGCAGAAGGGGCTGCAGCGGTGCCTTCTGTGAGAAGACAATAGAAACTGGCCCCATATCACGGAAAGCTGGTTCCAGCTGGCTCCAAGATGGACCCACCAATGGCCAAAGCCAAGCCCATTAGTGACACTGGTGGTGCCTCTGTGACAACATATTTAAGAAAAGGTAAAAAATGCTGCAAAGCAACTAGAGAGAGGAATGAGAATGTTTGAGAGGAACAGCCTTGCAGATGCCAAGGTCAGTGCAGAAGGAGGGGGAGCAGTAATGCTGCTCCTGGCAGAGATTCCCCTGCAGCCCATGGTGCAGCCCATGGTGGAGCAGGCTGTGCCCCTGCAGCCCATGGAGGCCCACGGAGGAGCAGAAATCCATCTGCAGCCCGTGGAGGACCCCCGCTGGGGCAGGCAGATGCCTGAAAGAGGCTGTGGCCCCATGGGAAGCTCATGATGGAGTAGGCTTCTGGCAGGAGCTGTGGCCGTGTGGAGACAGGAGCCCACACTGGAGCAGGTTTTCTGGCAGGAACTTTCTTTCCCTTTGGAAATTTAGCAGACCTACATCTACAATTGCACACATATCTCTAACATCCGCTGTATGTTATATTAAGTAAGCTATATAGATAATATTGCACATAAATTGTGCATACTGTATGTATGTATAGTATTTTTTTTCTATAAATACTATATATATATATATATTGGACAGTATATTGTACTAAAGCCAATGTTTTCAGAAATGACATTTCAATTCAGACAGTCACTCGAAGTTGGCAATTAACACAAGTTAGTGGCAATCCTTCGCTGAGCTTTGCTAAGCTCCCAGTTTCTGGAATCACATGAGTCTGTAGGAATTTGGTCTTTCATTGTCCTTTTCAGGAAAAAGATTATTCCAGATCTTGTTTGATCATAAAAGCTGGGAGGAAAAATGTATGAAGACCTCAGTGTTCAGAAACCGGAAAAGAAGGTGTTATTTTGCTTTTAAAAGAATCTTATGACTCTGAAACCAACATCCCGTTATTTGGGGATGGTTTTCCTCATGATCTTTGAATACTTGAAAAGTATTGTTGCCGACTTTGTGTTTCCTGTGTCTCCCTTGTATAACAGTAATATACCCACTGGCAGCTCCCATCATTCCAGAATTCCAGAATATAGAACTGAAAGGCTCCCAGAATTCCAGAATATTTTTACTTGAATTCTTTGTTGCAGATACTTCAATGTATCTATTCCGTGGACATTAAGCATATACAAATCTGAGTCCTGGCCTAAATCTCTATGAATTTTGGTGGCATTTTCAATCTTGATTTCCCCTCTTATATATGTCACATGCCTGCAGTAATTTGGTATTGCTGATGTATCTTTACTCAATGTGTCACAAGAAGAGCTACAATGCCTTCTTGTTCCCTTGTGAATTTGCAGTTGTCTTTCTTTCTTGTTTAAATTGAAATAATTTTATCATATTTTTTCCTACTTTGAGTTTTTTCTTTAATCATCTCAATACATTGCTCCACTATGTTCTTGCTGACAGCCCCAATCTGTTTGACACATGCATTTATTCTGACTTGCAGCTGTTTACTTAATGAGAGTATCCTTTTATTAATCTCCATTATAAGATTGTCTCCTATATCTTCCTTAACAATTTAAAGACATTTTGCAAATATAGAGTCATAGAATGGTTTGGGGTGGAAGAGACCTTGAAGATCATCTAGTTCCAACCTACACTGGACAGGAACATCTTCCACGAGACCAGTTCACTCAAAGCCCCATCCAAGCTGACCCTGAACACTTCCATGGATACGGTGTCCACAGCTTCTCTAGGCAACCTGTGCCAGTGCCTCATCGCCCTCCTAGTGAAGTGGATTTCTCCCTGTTTGCATTTTTTAATTCCCATTGTTTATTTTCCTCCTCAATTTCTTTATTAGGTGATAAATCACATCACAAATGTATTTATTGTTATCAGAGCAGAAGACTGATATGCATCCAGATATATTTATAGCTTTTGTATCTCTTAAATCAAACCTGGCTTTACAGAAATGCAAATGCAGCTATTTAATTTATATGCACAGTTTACCTGTGATGCATAAACACACAGAGACAATATATAAAAATGAGAAGAGACATCTATTATAAAACCACAGAGGATATTTTATAGATTTCAGAGAACTTGCATCTCTAAATCTTAGGCTTGATTCTTAACTGTGCTTCCACAACAATCCCCAGATCACCAGGCCACAGGCTTCGTGAGATGAGGTATAGGGCTCAAAAAAGCTGTGACGAAGCTCATTCAGTCTCTGTCAAGCAGTTCAGGATTTATTAAGGAAAAGGAAACCTGTGGCCATGTGGTTTTGTACCATGTTGGTTATTGCATCCAGTCAGGAAGGGAGAAATACAAGTTCTGCTCTTTCTTTCTGTTAAAAAACTGATAGACTAAAATGCATGAAAGAGTGGGTCAAGCAGGGAAAGCAACTCAAGTCTTTGCACACTTTCCAAGTGAGTGCTTTTGCTTTCAGATTAGACAATCTTTTGACTAATTCAGTCTAAACACTGGACCCAGAATGGTTTGTTCTCAGCAGGCAACAATTCTGCTGCTTGCTTCACCTCAGGGCAACATGAGAAGGGGCTTTGAACCCCACCAGGATGAAAAGGTTGAACGTTTTAACCAGTGGGCTATTACCTAGAAAACAGGGTGGCAGGAACACTTTGAAGTGACTGTTTAAAAATTCATAATGAGGAACTGTGTAGTGGAGGAATACTGAGAGTTAATTGGGCACTAAGCTGCTCAGTTGTGTCACCACAGAGGCATCCATGAGCATGCCAGAAGGCAGAGCTGAGGCACCTGGAGCACTGCTGCTGCCAGGAGCTGAGGCGCTGCAGAGCTGGATGTCTCAGGGCTGGCAGCTGCCTCTGTGTTTGGAGGACTGCAATTCTGGATTTCGAAGAGGGTCCCCTATTGAGTGCTTATGGCCACTTTCAGATCTGGCTTTCTGTTCTTTAAAGAGTTCTAGCAGTGGTGGGCAAGACTACATCTAAAGTGGTATGGGGCTGTGCTATCAAAGCATAAATGGGACTCCATAGGAGTTGTAAACTGCAAACTTGTGTGACATGTTGAACCCATTTCCCTTGGCTGGCTTCATAAGGAGATAGCAGCAATGTCCTCTTCAGTTGCATGCTTGAGCTGAGGTTGTGTGACATAGTCCTTATTCCCACTTGCCAGGAACCCAAAACACTGCCTAGAACTTGGATTTCCCCTGAACAAGCAGAGGAGATGAGCTGCAGCATAGAGGATTTGCCACTACATCCTGAGCTCCCTGACTATCCCCCAGACACGGTGTTTCTAGGTATGCTGCTTGTTGTTTGAAGATGGAGGGTGACTCAGATAAATGATGCACACGAGCTTATTAAGATTGAAATGCTGAAATGATGGTCATTTATATATAGCTAGATGAGAAAGCACTGCAGGAGCAGGCATATAAAATATGTGGATAGAGAAATAGGTGTAATGTACATGATAAATATTCATCTAGGCTTATTACGCTATTCATAGAGTTCATGATATTTCCAATCACTTTCAATATATTTTTTAATGTTTAGATTATAAGCCTCTTTGAGACAGGGGATTTCACTTTGTTTTGTTAGTCTAGCATCTGTACTTGGATGGAGATGGGGACAGGAGGAGGAAGTGTAGTTCTTGGCCTTAAAGACCTTAGGACATCAAAGGCATCTACTCTAACATCAGATTCTTAGTATTAATAACTATGAGACCTATGAAAGGGCAGACTAGTACCCCTATGTCTACCAGTCTGCTCTATTTGTGTAATTGTCATTAATCTCAGTCAACCCCACTCAGCAACTTCCCTGAAGGCTTTCTATGAGCTGGATTTGTTACTGTCTGAACTACTTGAAATTAAGAGTTTTTATAATCCATTTGGGGTAACAATTTCTAGAAACTGGTCCCCTTCCTCCTCTCAGCTCAGCTCCTTTCTGAATTTCATCAGCCAAGGTTGCTGAAGGAGGTTCCTCTTGTGTCCATTCTACTGTGTTTGTGTGTTGAGGGTGTCTCAGTTCTGTCACCTCTGATTTTGAAAGTTGTTTTCCAAAGTGAGACTTTTCTGATAGACTGAAGTTGAAAAGACAAACAGAGGCACAGCCACAGATCACAGTTTGGTAGTTACCCAGAACCATTGGTGCAAAATAAAAAAAAAATTATCAGACTCTGAAATTATTTATTAGTATGTACACATGAAATATGTAATGCAATAATTTCTCTGTGTGTGAATATATATCCAGTAAAAAGTCTGATGTTACTGTTAAGTAAATGTTAAAAACCCCACTCTGTTGCATATTTTTTCTTTTATTGCCCTTTATTGCCTCTTTTTTCCTAACTGATCTGTGCATCCAGATTGCCCCCAGCTCCCCTTTCTTCCCATGTGCTAATTCTCTTTCATAAAATTATAGAATAATTCAGGTCAGAAAGGACATGAGAAGGTAATCTAGTCCAGCCTACTTTGCCTGCTCTCATTATCCTTCTCTGCTCCACTAGTGTGTCTTTTAATTACTGCTAAATTCTAGTATCTTTTTGGAGTTCATATCACCCCTAAGCCCCATGTCTTACTCCTGTAATGACATCTCCTCTCCCACTGCCTATCTTCTGCCCTACAGAGGAAGGGAGCTGAACAGCCTGAAAAATCCTGACTCATTCACTCTCCAAAGTATCAGTATCAGCATAACATTTTCTAGTCCTAAACAAGATACTTGAGAAAGTGAGTCCGGTGTTCTGCATCGCCATTGGACTATGAGGTCTGCTATCTCAATATTGTCCCAGTAGAGCATTGTTTATGGACCTAATGAGATCATATGAGACTCATCTGTTTTCATAGAATCATAGAAACACAGAATGCTTTGGGTTGGAAAGGACCTTTAAAGGTCATCTTGTCCATCTAGTCCAACCCCCCTGTTGTTGGCAGGGATGTCTGTTACTAGATCAAGTTCCTCAAAGCCTCATCCAACCTGACCTTGAACATGTCCAATGATGGGACATCCACAACTTCCCTTGGAAACCTGTTCCAGTGTCTCACCAGCTTAATTGTAAAAAATGTCTTCCTTATACTCAGTCTAAATCTACCCTCTTTCAGCTTAAAACCATTGCCCTTTGTCCTGTCACTACAGGCCTTGGTAAAAAGTCTTTCTCTCTTCTTCAGGCTTCCCGGAGCAACATAGTGACCTGGGATACAGCCCAAGGTGCTGGCCGAAGGGTCACCATGACCCTGGCTGAAGGCTGATCAGACAGTCTGTCCCCAGATTTGAAGCAAACCTCTTTCCACGCAGCCGGTGAAGTCTGGCAGGGCAGGCTGGCTCCCTTGCACCATGCACACACGTGCTTCCTGGCTGCAAAGTGGTAACTGCCACTCAAGTAGACTGACAAAACAACCTCTTTTGACCTGCTAATTTCTCTCTTCCTTTCAGCATTTGCTTTGATTTGCTTTTAATTTAAATTCCCCTCTCATTCCAAATGCAGTTTATTCAGTTTATTTCCTATGTCTAAATAGCTGATGTATTGTCACAGCCTCCAAGGGCACCTTGATAAGTTGTCTCATTTTAGAGTCACTTAGACCTAAACTGTGCCTGCCTAGCCTCCAGATAACCTTTGCACAGATGAAAACACACATTATTATATTCTGCATTTTCAGGCTGGTTAAAAAATTGTGGGACTTTGATGTTGTATTTTATGACAGAAGATTCATATTCTCACATATTGCTGAAAAGGTCCAGTACCATAAAAGTTTATTATTCATATTGGCTACTTGTACAGTCCAGGCCTTAGGATTTCATCTGCCTAGGATGCATGGATCCCTCTATATAGCTTATGGATTACATACATCCTGTTTATAAAATATCTAAAGGAAATGGGATGACCTCATAATTTATTAACCTCTCACCTCATTCCCTTGCGTAGGTATAAGATACCTTTCCCTCTGTCCCATTTAGCTAATTCAGGCTACCTCTTAGGAAGAGAAATCTATGCGTCCTAGCTAAAGAAACTACAAGATTATGCTTTATAAAAAGCTATGCTTTATGAGCTAATCAACCAAATAAGCCAATATCAAGTTTATTTAATGGGAAAAAATAACAAGTTGTAGATCCTGTTCCTTTTCCATTTAGCAGATACACCTAAAACAAAGTCGCTGTTAAACTATGTTTTCTCTCCAAAGCACAATGAGATGCCAGGAAGGGTTTATTCTGCCACAACAGGTATAAAAAACCCCCACAGCTTCCTTTTGTGTCTTTATTTTAAAGGGCTCCAAAATCTGAAGACACATTTGGGCTAAATAGCTGTGTAATTGCTGTCATGTGCAGAGCCTCCCATTGCATAATAAACACATAGCCGTCAGCAAACAGGGACATAGGGCTCTCTTTTACAATCAATCAGTGATTTGACAGGCCTCCTTGGGTTTCACATTTTATGCTATAACTGATATCTCAGAGATTTACTTCTGTCCAGAAATAACACCTTTTATGCACATGGTTCCCAGGGAAGATGCAGATTCTTGTCAAATAATTCACTTCTGTCAATCTATCACTTTCCTCAGGGAAAATCAACGAAATTCATAAAGTAATGCAGACTATTTAATACTGCTGTTTCCCCCCACATGCTGACCGTGTGCTGTGTTTTCCAGCCTCTATATCACACTTAGGTGCGGAGTCAAAGTTTTCCTCTGACTGAAAATCCCCAGGACAGGACTGATGTACTAGCCTGGCTGATCTGAAGCCTTAGATATCCATTAGCTGTATATTGCCCAGCAGCAGACAAAGACTTCCAAAGGCAGTTGCCTTTGGGGAACTTCTCTTTTTAGTTCTCAGGTTTTGAACTTTTTTAGTTTATTCAAATGCCAGCTATGCTCAGACAAGGCACATTAGCATGCTTTGCCTGCAGGCTGGTTTACGGATGGTTTAAAGTATATTTTGTCTTTATCAGTCATATATTGCAGCGATATCAACTGCCACCAGTGATCAAAAATGCCAACGCAGGAGGCCTTTGGGGGCATGATCTGGATGCAAGGCGCATTGGAACTGCAGCATGAGCCTCAGTTCTAACAGCTCCTCACCACCGTGTCAAGACAAGGAGATGAGATGGCACTAAAGGTGAAAGAGAGAGAATTCCTGGAAGAAACTAGGAGGTTTTGTCAAGGTAGCCAGTAAATAAACAAATTTGAAAGAACACAAGGTAAAAAACCAGCTTTTTGTGTCCTAGAAAATTCATAGATCTCTAAGCGATAAAACCTTAAAATTGCATTAGATTTTCACTAAGTGATTTCTGCATCATGCTGAGGAACTTGTTGAGCATCTTTCATTGCCCTTGAGCGCTTCTTGTATCGGTACTGGCCTGTTGCAATAAAGACAGGACCCTCGTGGATGGTGAACCGGAGACCTTTATTGGCCGGCAGCATAAGTCTTTTATAAGTTTTCTAAGTTACACGCGAAGTGCACGCACCTAATCATCTAATTCGATTGGTAGCAATATACTGTCCACGCGCCTCATGCATCATTTG
>JAAGAY010142289.1:0-54390 GCA_011801015.1 Ardeotis arabs
GGCCCGGCGAGTGGCGGCCCGGCCGCTGCCATGTTTTCCTGCTCGGCGCTGCTCCCCCCGGGTCCGGCCCCGCCGCAGCCCCCGCCCGCCGCCGCCGCGGCCCCGGTCCGGGCCGGGGAGAGGGGCGCGGGCAGCGGGGCGGGGGTGTCCGCGGGCCGAGCCCAGCCGAACCGAACCGAGCGGAGCCGAACCGAACCGAACGAGAGGCGAGCCGAACCGAACCGGGCCGAGTCCCGCCGAACCGAGCCGAGTCTATCCGAACCGGGCCGAGCCTTGCCGAACCGAGCCGAGCCCTGCCGAGCCGAGCCGAGTCCTTCCGAACCCCGCCGAGCCTTTCCGAACCCAGCCGAGTCTCGCCGGGGGTGGGTGCCCCGTCCCGGGGGTCCGCGGGGGCCACCCGTGTCCGCGCCGCCGCGGGGCCGTTACCTGGGCCGGTGCGGGCCCGGCGCGCCGTGCCGAGCCGTGCCGAGCCGCCGCCGCCGCTGCGCTGCCCGGCGAGGCCTCCTCCCGCAGCGCCGCCGCCTCCACTGCAGCACCGAGCCGCGCCGCCCGCCCGCCCGCCGCGCGGTCCTAGCGCCCGCCGGGCCGCGCCGAGCGCAGGCCAGCCCCGCCGGGCCGGGCCGGGCCGGGCCGAACCGAGCTGGGCCGCGTCCAGCTGGGCTGGGCTGGGCTGGGGCGGCCCGGGAGTCCCGTGCAGGGCTGGGCTGGAGCCCGGGCTGGGCAGATCCGAGCAGTGCCAGGCCGTGCCAAGCAGTGCCAGGCTGAACCGAGCGGTGCCAGGCCATGCAGAGCTGGGCCAAGCCGTGCCACACTCAGCTGAGTGGTGCCAGGCCGTGCCAAGCAGTGCCAGGCCAAGCCAAGCAGTGCCAGACTGAGCCGAGCAGTGCCAGTGCCGTGCCCAGCCAAGGAGGGCCAGGCCGTGCCACGCCAAGCCCGTGCCGTGCAGTGCCAGGCTGGCCAGGCGTGCCGAGCTGAGCCACGTGTGCCAAGCCGAGCCGTGCCACCCAAAGCCACACCTGACTGTTGCCGGGCCAAGTGTCCTGCCATGTCAGGCCGCGCCGTGTTGTGCGGTGTCAACGGGAGCTGTGCCGTGCCGAGCCGCGCAGTGCCACGCGCTGCCGTACAGGGTCAAACCGCACAGTGCTGCGCTGTGCCGAGCCGTGCCGAGCCGAGCAGGGCAAGGCAGAGCTGCGCCGTGCAGCATGGTGTGAGCCGTGCCGTGCGGGGCTAAGCCGTGTTGAGCTGCGCAGAGCCAAACTCTGCGGTGCAGTGCCGTGCGGTGCAAGTCTGAGCCGAGCTGAGCCGTGCCACGCCAGCTGTGCCGCAGCACTGAGCCGAGCCGTGTGGCGCAGAGCCAGCCCTGCGGCACTGAGGCACACAGTGCCATGCCGTGCTGTGCCATGCCGAGCCGTGCCGTGGGGACCTGCCCTCTCCCTCGCACTGTGCATCCCGCAGTGCTCAGCTGTGGGGGCCACCTTGCAGTGACCCCGGTGCTGCCCCGTGGCGTGGACCCACCCGCGCCCTGTGCCGACACCCCTGATCCTCTCCCGGCCAGAGGGGTGCCGGGGCCGAGCGGGGAGCGGAGCTCGGGGCACCTTCCCCTGCCGGGCGCTGGCCTGCCGCTGCTTGGGCGGCCCAAAGCCGATGGGGGGGCACGGCCGCGCCGCGAGGGCTCGGGAAGCAGCTGGTGGGGCGCAGGGTTTGGCGGTGTGGGTGCCTCAGAGGGGTCTGTGGGCACAGCTCAGGTTCCCCAGGGTCCTGTGGCACCGGCGGTGCCGTGGGTGTCAGGGGGGACACGGCAGCACCGGGAGCAGCGCGCCGGCCAGCGGCAGCTTTGGCAACACGGCAAAGCCTGTGCTTGGCCGGAGCCGCGCGCCAAAGCCGGCACCGGCGGGCGCTGGGGGTGAGGGGTCCAGCCTGCCCCAGGACATCCTGGCACCGCCTGGGGTCCCAGGCTGGCACCAAGGGGCCTGGCAGTGCCCGCCCGTCCCGTGCCATGCTGTGCCGTGCCATCCTGTGCTGTGCCGTGCCGTGCCATGCCAGGCTGCCACCCCAAGAGGAACCCTTCCGGGCAGGGACCCCAGCTCCCCTTCTGTGCTGGAAGGCACCTGGTGCACATGGGGGCACTGTAAAATAAGGCATTAATTAATAATAATAATTAATGCTGCGTTCCCCAGCTCCACAGGCCGTGGTCCCCGAGCGGCAGGGGAAGGCCGCTCCCTCTCCCGCAGGTCTCGCAGGAGCCCCTCAGCGCCTGCGGTAAAAAGGGCCGGGGCCTGCTGCTGCCGAACAGCCGGCGGCAGCCCCCGCGGTGCCCGCTCCACACCGGCACAGCGCACCCGGCAGCGCGTCCGAGCCCGCGTCCGCTCGCTGGCCGGGCTGCGGCTGGATCGACCCCACCAAACCATGCGGGCAAGGTCCCGCGGCGTCGGCGCGATGCCGGCCGCTGATGGCTGCATCTGCAATGGTGAGGGCCTGGGCGCCGGGTTGGGTGTCGCACCGGCGGCTGTTTTGGGACGCTGGTACCGACGGCGGCTGCGGTAACCGCGTCCCTGCAGCCCAACCTGGGCAGGGTGACCGCAGCCGTGCCCCTCGCATCCCCTCCGCCAGCCGCCCGCGGCCCCGCCGCCCCCCTTGGCTACATCATCGGCTGCGCCGCAGCTCGGGCTCTGCTGCGCCCGCTGCCCCGGCAGCGCCGTCCTGCCACCCCTCAACCCCAGCGTCGCCGGGGGACTTCGTTAAACCGACCCGTTAACACCCCCCTCGGGCGCGTTCCTGACTTGTCCCCCCGAAGAGCGACAGCCCCGTGGCCAGGGGCTCCCCGACCCGCGGCTGGGCCTGGCCTCGCGCGGGCTGAGCCGCTGAGCCGCTCTCCCGGCCGAGCAAAGGACGCGGTGCCGCTGGTGCCGGTGTTAATTATTGCCAGAAACGCTCCCGCGCCCGCTCCGGGCTGGGGCAGAGGGCAGGGCCGCTGTCCCGCTCCGGGCCATCACCCGGCTGCTCCCCGCGGAGCTGGGGGCGGCTCTGGGCCCGTCCGTCTGCTGCTGCGGGCGGCTGTGGGGATGGCGAGCGTTCCTCTCGCCGAAAACAGAATGGGGGTTTCCCCTTTTGCTTTGACACCCCCGTGAAAAGGCAAAGTCGGCGCGAAGAGCAGCTGGGTCGTGCCTGCGCTGACGGGGACGGGGACGGGCGCGGCTGTAAGGTGGGCTCCCGCGCCGGCCGTGCTGGCGGCACCCCAAGTGTCCCCGGTTGTTCCCAGTTGCCCCCAGTGCTTCCAGTGTCATCCCCGTCTCTCCCGGTGTTGTTATCCCCGTCGCTGCTGCCGTCGTCGCTCCCCACACTCAGCCCCGCTGCGGCAACGCCCGCCGTGCCAGCCAGGCGCCGCGTGCCGCTGCCACGTGCTGACGCTCCGCCCTGGCAGGGCACTGCCGAGCCGGCTCCGCCACCGTTCCGCTATTTGCCGGGCCTCGCGCTCAGCGATGGGAAAGCTCCAGCCACGGGCACCCGAGCGTGCCGCCTCTTGCGGCAGGGCTGTGGCGGGGCTGCGGCGCGCACATCCTGTTATCGCCGCTCAGGTGCCGCACCCGGTAAGAGGAAGCCGCTGCCGACCGCCGGGAAGGAGGAAACGGCCGGGGCTGCACGGGGCAGTGGGGCCGGGCAGCCCCTGCTCAGCGAGGGACCGGCCGGGGCAGACCAAACCCGCGCACCACGGGGCCACTCGCTCACTGAGAGGCAGCGGGTGCTTTGCGTCTCCGGAGGGGCTGGCAAACCCCAAAGGCCCCTCGAACGCCCGGGCGGCCCCGCGGCTGCGCGCGTCCCTCCCTGTGCCACGGAACCCCGCGTCCCCCGGAGCCGCTTGGCGCTCGCCGTTCCCTCTCGCCGGCCGCTGCGGTGCCCGCCGCCCCTCTCCGCAGGGGCTCCGCCAGCAGCCGCGGCCACACCGGCAGCTTCGTTTTGGCTAATAGGTGCAATTAGCCCCAGCTTAAATCTCGGTGTGACAGGGAGGTCAGGGCGGCTGGCGGAGGGCAGCGGCTCCCGGCGAGGCGTTTCCGACCGGCCGTAAATCTCCCGGCCCGCGGGCGGTGCAGCGCCAGGGCCCGGCCAGGCCCCGGCCTGCGGCCTGCTGGGATTATTACGGCTGGAAGCGGCACTCGCCGGACTCGGTCCCCGCTGCGGCCGGCACCGGCCACCCCTCCCACAGCCCCCGGTGGAGGTGGGGGTCCCCGGGGTCCCCCACGCCAAGCAGCCGCCCACCCTCATCAGCGCGGCCTCGTCACCAAGAGCAGCGGCGGCACCGCAGCCTGGTGACAGGTGCCGGTTTGGAAGGCAGCTCTCTCCGGGGGCTCGGGCGCGGGGATTGAATTAATTAATCTTGCCGAGAGGGCGGCCGCCAAATTAAGCTGGTGACACACGGTCAGCCGGTTAGTCAGCGCCGCCGCACAGGGAGCGGCAGCTGGGCCTGCCTCGGCGCGGGGGGAGCCTGCGTCACGCGCGGCGTGCCGGCATGGCGCTTGGCGTGCCGGGGTGGTGCTCAGTGTGCCGGGGTGGCGCTTGGCGTGCCGGGGTGGCGCTCGGTGTGCCGTGCCGGGCCGGCACGCGGCCTCGCCGGGGCGGGGGTGTCCCTCCGCTTTGCCAGGCCCAGGGGATGCGGGGCGTGAGGAGTGCGGCACACCGGCCTGGCGGCGCTGGCATGGGGGTGATGAGGGAAGCGGTGGCGGCAGGGAGGGACCCCCGGGACGAGGCAGAGGCCGGCGGGACCCCGAGGGCCGCAGGCGTGATGCCACCCTGGCTCGAGGGACCCGGACCCCCGCGCTCTCAGCATGCCCGGTGCGGAGCCCCCTGGGATCTGCGCCCCCCCTGGCACCCATGGCCGCACCCTCCGCGTCCCACCCCGGCGCGGTGTTTGCCCTGCGATCGCCCGCCGATAACCGCGCTCGGCGCTCCCCTTCCTCCCCATAAATCAGGGGTGGGGGCGCAGGACAGGGAGGAGGAGGAGGGGGGCTGGAGAGGAAGGGCAGGGGTCACACCAGCAGCTTGTAGCAGAGCGGAGGAGTCTGCTCCCCGGTGATGGATGGGGCTGGAGGTGGCTGTTAAACGGCGCAAACGAGGAGCAGCCGCGGGCCCGGGGTCAGGCACCGACACAGAGGCCCCCGACCCCACACGGGGGGAGGCCGCGTGCCTGGCTGTGGGGCTCATGGGGTCCCTGGGGTCTCCTGGGGGCACAGGGGATCCTTGGGGTGCATAGAGACCCTAAAGCCTCTGTGGGGTGCATGGGGTCCTTGAGGTCTCCATGGGGCAGGCGGGGTGGAGGGGCTGGGGGTGCTGGGGACACGGGGGACACGGCAGGACCCTGCCCACAAGCACACAGCAGAAAGCACGGAGTGCGCACGCGGTGCGCAGGTGAGTGTGCGAGCGCACACGGGGTGCGCACATGGGCAGCGTGCACACCTGCGGGCGAGCCCTTGCGCCACGTCCTGGGCTCCCGCAGGTGGCCGCGGTGCAGATGGGGTCCCGGGCGGCCGTGGGGCTGGCCCCGCTGGGACGGGAGCGTGGCCAGCGCTGTCTGATGGACGCCAATGCTCACAGCTGGCTGCTGACCCCCCTGCCTGAATCCCCCCAGCCCCACCTGGGCTGGAGCATGGGGTCCCCGGGGGCTGCGGGGGTGGGACCGGTCCTGGGGACCCCCAGGGGGGTCCTGGGCACTGCTGGTGGGGTGGGGGGACACAGCACCCACTGCTCCCTCCCCGGGCACACGCTCGGCTGGATGATGTGGGACGAGCCGCCCCCAGGATGTGGGACGGGGAGCGGAGTCCACCCAGGGATGTGGGAGCAGAGCTGCCCCCAGGATGCGGGATGGGGAGCGGAGCCATCCCAGGGATGCGGGACAGGGAGAGGACCTGGCAGCGTGTCAGTGCTGCGGTGGCCGAGCTGGCCGCGCTCGCTCCGTGCCCCTGCGAGGCCGTGCTGGGCTCTCCGGGGGTTTCTCGCTCCCGCTCCGGCCTCGTGCCGGGCAGAGGAGCACGAAGCCACCCCAGGCCCGGCAGCGCTCAGGACCCCCAGTGTGGGGAGGGTCCGTGCCTCTCCCACGGGGGTGCCTAAGCCCCAGCACGAACGGGCTCCTGGAGCTGGGCAGCGCCGAGCCGAGTCGGGCCGGGAAGCAGAGGGGACGCGTCTGCGCCCGTAACGCCAGGGACTCCTGGGGGTGAGGTTTCCTCTTGCCATGGGGCAGCCCCCCGCGCGGAGCCTGACCCCGCTGCCGGGGACGGTGGGAGCCGGGGGACCCCGCGTGGGTGCGATGCTTTGCCGCTGGGTGTGGCGCTGGGCGCTGCGTGTCCCCGAGGGAGAGCCGGAGCGGGCGACGAGCCACCGCCGGCCCCCTGCACCGGTGGCACGAGGCTCCCTGCGTCACCGGCTCTGCGTCGACGGGCGGCAGCGCAGACACCGGCCCCGCCACCGCAGGGGCCTCTGCCGGGGGGTCCAGCACCCGCTGCCCCAGCCCCCAGCCCCCCACTTTTCACGCTGCCTTGGGAGGGGACGGGGGCTCCAGCGTGATGCTCCCACTGCGGTGCCAGCCCCGCGCCGAGCCCGGCCGCGCCCTCTCTGCCGCCACCAGATGTGCGGGGTCTGCGCCGGGGAAACATCTGGCGGGGCAGGGTGCCGGCGCCGTGCGATGGCACAGATGTGGTGGGCGCGGCGCCCCGAACACAGGCAGCTCTGTCTGCGCCCGGCCGCCGGCGGCCATGACGAATGCGGGTAATCTCGGGGCTCCGCCGTGCCGAACGCACCGCGGCAAAGCGCTGGCAGCTGCTCTCACACCGCCCTGCTTCGAGTGGTCGTTTCCTATTAAAAACCTTTTTTTTTCCCTTTTTTTTTGTGAACATCTCTGCTTTTCCACAGGGGAAGGGACAAGGCGCCGCAGGGGTGAGACGAATTTATTAAATGTTTGGCAGACGGCAGAACATGGCTTCCAGTTCACAGGTTTCTGCTGGAGACGCTCCCCGCTCTCGGCACCGGCTCCACCGCAGGTCTGCTCCCAGCCACGCTCGCCCGCGCTCCCGTGGTGCCAGGAACCGGGAATGGCCCCGGCCAGGGATCCCAGCGCGGGACACGGCTCTGCCCGGGCGAGGGGAGAACAGTTTTAGGTGGCACTCTGCCTTGTGGCCCAGGCGCTTTGGCCCCGGGGGAACGGCCGAGTTTCCCTGCCTTCCGAATTCGATGGGCGCTGCCGGGCGGTGCCGCCAGCCCCACGGCTCCAGCCCAGCCCGCGCTCAGCCCAAGCGGGGATTAAAATGGCTCCCGCCAAAAAACGACCGTCCTCGTGCACAAAATGACCCCAAATCTGGGAGGAAAGACCCCGTGCCTGTGGGCATTCAGTTTTCAGTGGCAGCCTCGGGCGCGGGCAGGCACGCTGGGACGCAGCGGCTCTCCGGAGAGTGGCCCGGCACGCGACGCTGCCTGCGGGGCGTGCGGGCACACGCACAGACGTGTACACACGTGCACACCCACACACGCGGCACACGCGCCCAGCGTCGACCCCGGGAACTCCCCAGATGCCTCCGGACGCCACATCCCGGGCGCTGAGCAAGGACTGGGGCGAGCAGCCGGTGCCCCAGCGCGGTGCCCACGGCCTCGGGAACCCGCGCACGCCGGCGCTGCGCTGCGGTAAGGCCGGAGCAGGACGCGGCCCGGGGATGTCTATGACAGCCTGGCCCGAGCTGCTCCTCCGGCGGGCGTGAGGCGGTCGTTCCGAAGGGAACGTTCACACATGGGTACTCCTGCGCCTGGGTCTGGCTGCAGGGTGCACGTTACCGGAGCCGTGCCCGCCGGATCGCGGCCTTTCTGGGACCTTCTGGATCGGGACAGGCGCCGATTCCTCCCGCTCTGGTGGCAGCTTGCTGGGCGGACGCCGTCCTCCCGGCATCACCAGCGCGGCAGCAGCCAGCGCCAACCTGCAGCCCCAGCCTCGCATCGACCGCAGCGCTTCGCTGGCTAAAACACACGGCATCGCGGGTGCGGCGACGCGGAGCCACGGCGCGCGGGGGCACAGGTAACGAACCCTGGCCACATCCCGGCTGCGTCCGTACAAAACCCGCGGGCTTTTCCGAACAGAGCCCAGATGTCCCCGCTCCCCCGGCCGTCACCGTCCCTGCGACCGGCAGCGCTGGCCGCAAGACCCCCGACACGGGGGGGGGTCTCCCCAGCGTCTCTCCTCCGAGAGCCTGGGCGCCCGGAGTGGTGGTGGCAGGTCCTGGCCGGACCGCGGGCACGGAGAGACACTCGCGGCCGAGGCGGCGGCTGCGGCAGAAGCTTGGCCTCCCGGCAATCGCGGTAGCAAAAGCGAGAAGGGAAAGTCACGGGGTGAGTAATACCGGGAAAAAAAGCAGCCAAGGTCCCGCTGCCCGGCGCCGCAGGCTTCGCGCGTAACGTGCCTCCCCGACGGCGCCGGGAGGCGTCCATTCCTCCCTCCCTTCCCTCCTGCGCCATGTGCTGTGCCAGGCAGCCCCGCCGGCGCGACACCCACTCCCCGGCCCCTCGCGCCTCCGGTCGGCGGGGGACAGACCCCGGCGCCTGCCCAGCCACAACGCCTGCCGCCACCGCCACCCCGGCAGGTTCCCGAGCAGAAAAAATTCTTATTTTCGGCGCTCGAACCCAGCCGTAGCTGCAGCCAGAGCCACTGCCGGCCTTAATTCAGCAAATTCAGCCAAAACGGCGTGGCACCCCTCCCTGTCCCCGCGCGCGCTCCGTCGGGCAGGCTGCAGCTCGCGCCGCACCAGGCTACCGTCGCTCCCCTCTCCCGACAGCTCGCTCACAACATTTGTACCCGGCTCAGGCCGCGGCACCGCGGCCGTTTCCTCTCCCTCTCCCCGAGGGCCGGCGGTGCCGGCGACGCTTTCTGCCCAGAACCACCAGCCGCCGACAGAACGCACGGTGTTTGGGGGAGGTGGGGGTTTTGGAGGCCGAACCCCCTCCGTGCCACAGCGAGGGGACGCGGGAGGCTCTACGCCCATTTTTTTCCATGCACACCCAGGGGCGGAAGGCAAGAGGACGTAACGGCGTGCGAGGCGATGGTGACACCACTTGGGAGGAGACCAAGAAAGATCGGTACGCTTAGCAGGAGCAGGGAGCATGAGCTTGTTTTTTTGGTTTTTTTTTTCTGTTAAACCTCCCATAAACTGCTGGGTTTGGCGGGGCGATGTCTGGTTATCGTCAGTGACACACGGAGGAACAGAGGACATGCAGGGACCCAGGAGCGAGCACCGCGGGGAAAGGCCTCCGCGCGGTCCGGAGAAAGCCGCTTCGCCGGCCGGCGCTGGGGTCGGTGGCCGTCGCACGATGGTGGATGTCTCAGCTGGAACGCGCCTCTTCCCAAGGACGGGAGATGCCTCTGGACGCGCAGCCCTCCGTGCCTGCGTCAGCGGAAACACAAAGGCGCTGTCAGCACGCGGCCGGCCCGTTTGCGCTCCTGGGGATCCGGCCCGCTCCCAGGGCAGGGGCCCAGCTCCCGAACCGTCCGGCTGGGGCCGCGCAGCGCAGGGAACGTCCCTGGCCAGCTCGGAGCGGCCGGAACACGCAGCACCCACCACGACCGTCAGAGCCGGGAAGCGGAGCACACCCCCGCTCCCAGCTCCGCGAGCGCCCGTGAGCCCACACGCGTGGCTTTGCCAGCCGAGGTGAGCTGGGCGCCGGGCGTTTTTCCCCTGGAACAGCCGGGATCTCTTCACAGAAAGCCCCCAAGGACGCTGCCCATCCCAGCCCCCTCCATTGTCGCCGGGCGACCAGGGCCGAAGGGCGGCCGGAGCCACTGGTGCGGCTCGGCTGGACACCAGCACCACCAGTAAGGCTGCTCCCCACAGGTCCCAGCACCAAACGGGAACAGGAAGAACCCGAAGAAGGCCCAGCACCATTTAAAGGGTTTTTTTCTTTCCCTGACGTGCCTCTTGTCATTCTTTCTGGAGGATGAGGAAACCTGAAAGTCGTCCTTTTCTCACTTCTCTCTGAGCTAGCGCTGCTCGGCGCCGGTGCTGGGCGTCGCTGGAGGCACTGCTGGGCCCCTCACCTCCTCACCCCTGGTCGGGGTGCCCGGGGTCAAAGCCGGCCTTTCCTCCAAAGCCACTGGAGCTACGGGGACGCTGCCCCCCCCACCGCCGTACCAGCGCTGCTGGCTGCCTCCCTCTCTCGCGGTGTGGTTTCGCTCCCTCTCCAGTTACTGATTGCTTCCCAGATGAGGCAGGACCTGAAGGTCTCATGTAAAAACTACGGGGAACTCCCATGCCGCGGCCGGGTGTTCTCTATCCAGCAGCGGAATGGCAGAAAGGACAAACCTCCTTTTCCTTCTCCTTTGCAAATCACTGTAGAGGACGACTGTGGTGGTTTCACCACGCAAAGCTGCGTTTCAGCTCCACCACGACCGATTCACCCGGCCCGCCATCACCGTGGGCTGGGGTGAACCGGTAAATTAAAGATAAAAGATCTCTCCTGCCTGGTTCCTACAGCTGACCGGCCTGCGGTGTGGAGGAAAGGAGGTCGCCCGCTGCGCCAGCCCCCGGCCCTTGCTGGGTGACCGTGTCTGCGTCCACCAGACGTTCTGCCAGGAGAACCCTTCCCACCGGGAACGGTGAAAGAGGGGCATTGTGGCTACGGCCAACACCCCAGCCAGCGTACGGGGGGCGCGGAAAGCTGATCCGCCGCCCTCCTACGGCCTTTCCGACGGGGACGATAGGGATCTCATCCAGGCCCTTCGGTGGCATTGTCACCGGAGGGCTGGTGCTCTCCCTTACGCTGTCGCGGGCCCTCCAGCCGCCTGTCTGTCCCCCACCTGCTGTGCCTTATCATAACCTAAAGCGCAGGCTCTCTGAGGGCAGAGATTGTGTTTTCAGTACATCTGGAGAGCGTCCATCACAACAGGGTCCTGTTTCCCGGCGGAGGCCTCTCGCTATAGAAGTAACACCAGTAAAACAGGAGATAACGCTCTTCTCGCCGAGTTAATGACGCTTTCCCACCGTCTGCAGCGGGAGCAGAATGGGGTCTTAAGAAAAAAACCCAGCGTCCTATTGAGCGGCTGCGGAGCGGTGGGCCGGCGGGGAACCTTCCTGGCCTCGCGCAGAAATAGGAGATGAAGGACGAGGGCGGGAGGTGACCAGGGACCTGGGCCCCTGCATCGCGATGGCGCGCACAGAGCAGAGCCGCTGGAGGTGGGAAGGGGAAAAAAAATAAATAATCCGTCCTTACCTGAATTATGTACAGCCTGCGGTCGTCTAGCTAACCTGCAACACAGCAGAGAGGCACCTTCAGAAAGCAGTTCTGTTTCCCATAAGATGCAAGCCCTGCCCTCCCCCTCGCGTTGCTCTGGTGGGTCACTCTTCCCAGGAGCACCCGCAGCTTCGCAGCGCTGGGTGAAGGCAAGTCCTCCGAAACGCAGCGTGGGTAGAAAAGTGCTCCCGAGCGCAGCGAACCCCAGGCATCCCGGCATCGCTGGGATCGCCCAGTCCAGCCCCCTCCCCAAAGCAGGCGGCTCAGGACCTTGTCCCGTCAGGCTTGGAGCATCCCCAAGGATGGAGACCCCATAGCCTCTCCGGGCAACCCGTCCCGGCCTCACCGTAAAGCAGTATTTTTTACGTTCAATTTCCTGCATTTCCATGTGTGCCCATCGCCTCCTGCCATCCGCCTTCGTTGCACAAGGGCACGTTGGTGCCTCATGGTCAACTGGGTGGTCAACTGGGTGGTCAACTGGGTGTCCTCTGGGACCCCGGGATCTTCCCTGCCAAGCTGCATGCCGGTGGCCTCCAGGAACAGGCAGCTGCGCAGGGTTTGCTCCGCACGGGCCGTTGTGTTTCCGACGGGGTGTTTTTGTCCAACAGCTCCCTTCCAGCAGGCTGACAGAGCAGATCCCAGCTCTTCGGTCCCTTTCCCAGCGGTTTGGGGGTTACAAAACCCAAATTGCCGATACATGAAGGCACCAGCCCATGGAGAGTCTCATTTTGGGTGATATCGTCACGGGTTGGCCTGGTCACCTCGGAGAGGGGCAGCAGGACCACAGCAAACTGACCACGGGACAGCCCTCGCCGAGCAGGCACCCCACCTGGAACGACGTCTGGCGCACGTGCAACGTATGGATACGGAGCACCAGGCTTCAAGAAGGGGCAACGCAGAGAGAGCATGGAGGCTGGCCCGACCGCCGTGGGGTGACGTCCAACGTGGCTTCGCCAGCTCCCGATTGCGCCTGGAAACCTTGAAGACATCTTCTCTGGAGATGCCGCGTAATTTGTAATCCTAACCACAAAAGACGCAGCCAACTTGGAGTCCTCCCGAATGACTTCATCCTGCCGAAGCCCCACCACGCCGCTGCTATATCGAGCACACGAGCGTAAGCCGCTCCGCGGGGAAGCAAGTTCGGAGCTTGACTAATTGGGACACAGAGAAACGTGAAATGAGTTTGTGAAGAAACTTGTGAGGAAGCCCAGGGGCAATGCTGTCCCTAGGAAACGCATCCCAGCAGCGTCCCTGCGAGGACCGGCGTCTCCCTCGTCTACGTCGGTGCAGCAGTTGGGGAATTCATGAGCTGCAAGCGATTTTTCTTCTTGTCCGCTCAGGATGGGAGGAAATAACGGGAGAGCTTTGCTGAGATGGGGTTGCGCTGTGCAAAGAACGCAGTCGGGGCAGGTAGAGCTCGGCGCGGGCTCCGTCAGACCCCACGCACCCGGAGCATCCCGGCCACGGGTCCCTGTAGGAACGCGGGGCGGACAGCAAGCGCTTTCGTCACGCCCGTCCTCGACGTGGCCCGTGGAGAACCCAGAGCCTGACTCCACCGGCTTCGGTGTCCGGAGGAGCTCCCGCAGCGTTCCCGCTCCGAGGAGGACTGCTGTTTATGTATCGATCGTGCCTTCATTCTCCTGCCAGATTTCTGTCTCGCTAGCTCTGTGACATGAAGAAATCGCGTACTCCCTGGCAGAGAAAATATTTACATTCCACGCGAAGGCTTTTGGACCACGCTTTGCTTTTGGTTACACGGCTCCGGCCCCCCGCTGGCTCCAGCGCTGCCGCGATGAGTAACAGAGCCGAGCTTGCCCGGCTGCATCTCCGCCGCCACCCGCCGCATTTCAGCCCCTCAGCATCCCCCTTTCCCTGTTTCCCATGCGAGATGCCACGCACGTTTGGAAAAACGCAGCAGGGTCATCTGCTAGGCATCTGAAGGATCTAACCGAGGAGGAATGTTCCAGGGCACGGAGCCCTGTGACGCGCAGCCAGCGCGCTCCTGCTCTGAGAACTCCTGTTTCAGCTAAAACCAAACTCCTTGCCCTTCTTCCCCCCCGCTGACGCTGCCTCGTACTGACGGACGAGCCGTCGGGAGCAGAGCGTTTCCAAACACACCGATCGCTGTGCAGAACTCGCTGCACAGGAAAACTCAGGGAAACGAGAAACACGAGCCCCAGCGCCAGCCAAGCCAGAGGGAAAAGGCGTTCAGCAAAAAAGGGATAAAAAGTCCCCGTTTGTGGATGCTGGAATCAGGTTTGGCTCAAGGGAGAAGAATGCCTGGGCCGATCCAGACCTGCCCAGGCTGCTCCTCGCGCTTCGGCTAAAGCGCAGCGAGGAGCCGGGCGATGCCCTGAGCAAGGCCCCTTCCCAGGGAGGCCTGGGAGCCGACGTGCGGAACGGCTCTCCTGCGCAGCCCTGCAACCCACGCCGCACGGTGGGCTGCCAGTCGCGGGGCTGCGTTCCGCGCCTGCGATGGTCGCTTCCGGCCCCGGGAATGTCGCCGCTAGCACGTGGCGTGGGTTCATTCGCACCGACGGAGGACGTGCTCCGGGGAGGGTTCGCACCTCGACCTGTGCTCCAAGGACAGCGGGGATGAGAGAGCCCTCCTGCGAAATCCCGCGTGGCCCACGGCTCGGCCTGCGCGGGATGACCACCAGCAGCGTCGTTCCCAGCGTTTGTCCAGCTGGGCAGACGATGGCCCCACCGCGCAGGAATTGCACTGGTAACCAGCCCACGCTCTGGTTTTTCCTGACACATCTGAACGGGATTTCTCGCCGCGCTCGAAGCAACTCCTCCTCCTCTTCGAAGACCTCTGCACGACCTTTGCTGAAAGGAAAATATTCTCCAAAGCTGAATACACACGCTGGAGAGGCCCTGGCCATGGCGTCACCTCAGGATGTCGGAGCGAGCGGGCGGCGTGGCGACGACCGGAACGGGCAAAGAAACCTGTCCTGTGTCCGCAGGCGGGCTGCTTCCGCCCGGAGCCACCCGCACCCTCCTGGGGCTCCAAACCGGGACGGCAAACCGAGCTCCTGCGGAGGGGCAAGTCAGAAAACGCTGACAGCTCAGAGACCGCAGTCTGCCCCCTTACCTCGGTCCTTCCCGTTCTGCAGTTTTTCTGTTTCTTCTTCATCTTCTTCCTCTGCTTCAAAAAAAAAAGAAAAAAAGAAAAAAAAAAGTGCACATGAGACAAACAGGTGAGAGAACAGCTACTGCGGGAACTTCTCTGTGCAGGGCAGAGCTGGCTGATCAGGCGCAGCAGACACTGGAGGGGAAGGAGGACGGGGGGTTCGGGCTCCCAGGGAGAACCCGGGCGCTCGCGTTGTGTCCGGGAGCGGTGGCTCAGGATATGTAACCGCGGTTAAGCTGAAGAGAATTTACGGCCGGGCTCGTATTTATGTATCGGAGAGCGGGAGCAGAAGGTCGCATTCTTCTGCAGAGGGTGGCTCGTATCTCTGCGCACCTTCCAGTGAGACCTGCGCAAACAGGTCAGAGCCGTAAGTGAGATCACTCCTGCCCACCTCACGTGCTGCTGAGAGCAAAGAACGGGGGAAAGACCTGCAATAAAAGGCGCGATTTGAAAACCTGAAGCTTTTTGAATTGATCCGATCACAAGGGATCTGACAAACGTGCTCGCTTTGCCGCTCTGGCAGCAGGACCGGCGAGGCACCCGGGAGTCACGCGGCCTCTGCTCCTCGGCGGTGGCTCCCGAGTCCTTGACGTGAGCACAGAGGAGGCCACCGGCAAACCCAAACGCGTCTTCCCAGCTCAGGCGGCGGAAAAATGGGATTGGCGTTTGCAGGCAGCACTGGGAGCTCTAGGACCATCACCGCAGACGGCAGCCGGGGGGAAAGCCACCTCTGGAAGCCCATCCAGGAAGGGGTGACCTTGCGCAGCACGGCCTTTCTGAAGGAATCCGTTTTCGGAGCTGGTGCAGAGGCGTGGGGAGGCAACCGGCGGCGCGGGCGGCGCACGCAGCGGCGCCTCCCAAACGCGCGGGCAGCACAATGCCTGCGCTATATCGGGCAGCCTGGGGCTGGAGGAGGTGTCTGTTCTCAGAGCTCACCGCCGGGACAATGTCTGCCTAACCCACCGCCTCATCAGCTGAGGATAACTCATGCTTTTCCTAATTTATGCAAACGAAGTGATTCCAGGGAGCCTTCTTTGGTCTCTGCGTATCCTCAAGCAGGAGACTGTAATTAATTCCATTTTCGCTCCCTCGTGAGCTGCTCTGCACGACGCCTGACGGGCTGTCGATAGCGCAGAGCCGGGCTGTTTGCATTTGCCAAGCCCTCCAGGATTTCGGAGGAGGGCCGGAGAGCCGCAGGGCCCTGCCAGCAGCCACCCTGGGCCGTTCCGCTGCCAACGCGCTCTTCTCTTAAAAGCAAAAAACCAAACTACAGGAGATGTCTGTTCTGGGCAGAGGGCTGGTTTGGCGGGTTTCAGCCCAGAGGGGAGAGCGCTGCGCGTCTCCAGCACGGCAATTTACCGGCAAAACGCGGGGCCCTCCACTGCAATGGCGCGGCGACGCTGCTGCCACACGTGGAAGACTTCGTTAACTCCCAGCCGCCTTCGCAGCCGCGACACGGGGCTTACACTGGGCAGATTAAAGCTGAGCAGTAAAATATCAGCTCGGTTTGTAACTCTGACTGCTCCACTAAGGGCAGCGGGAACAAAAAGCCTAACTGGTTTAAATTCGGAGCCTGATAAGTTTACGGGGGGAATTACACGATGCAGCTACCGGATACGGCAAGGGGCTGGGGGAGGCACGGAATAGGAACCGTGAGGTTCGGTCTGAACGCAGAACGCTTTGGTTTTACTTAAAAGAGAAGGCAGCCCACAAAGGAGCTACTGGAATCCTAGGCGATCGCGTTCTCCATCCTGAGAAAGCTCCCCAGCCGCAGGCCGCATCCCCGGGCTACAGCAGAAGCGGCTCTGGTCCCGTCAGGATGTTTACCGCCACGGGCACAGGGAAAAGGCACAAAGGGAAGAATTACCCTTCTTCCACGTCGCTGTTGAGCCCCTGGGTGAAGCTGGTCTCACGCGCACTTACTGTGTGTTTGTGATTATGGCATCTAACGGGGGTTCATCTAACGGGGGTTCATCTAACGGGGGTTCATCTGACGGGGGTTCACCGCAGAGCAGCCTCCCCTGCTGCTCAGGTGCCACCGTCACTACGTGGCGGCTCGGGGAGCCTCGCTCAGAGCCCTGCTCCGGCCGCTGGCTTGCCGCCTTGTGTTGTCCCAGAAGCGGCACCGGGAAGCGGTGTTTCTCCTGCCCAGTAAGCGGTCCAGCACGCGTCTGCAGGGTACTGGAAAAGCTGCTTCGCGCCGTTACACGTGCAGGGATCCACGCGAGCAGGAGCGCGGGAGCTGGGTGCGATTCTGCTTCGTGAATCCCCAGCAGCGCTACCAGCCCGCTCTGTGTCCGCAGAGCACCGCGGATATTTAAATATCAGCGATGCGCTTAAATATCAGGGATAAGATCAGCAGAAAGCCTGCTCAGAAGGTATTTGGAGTGCTCAGTGATGTTGGCTATAAAAATGATTTTTCATTTCATAATTGAAAAAATGAACACAGAATTTCACATTACCTTTTAAATAGTTTTTGTAAAAAATAAATCTAAAGACAAATCTCCCACTCGTGGCTTCAAGCTCTCCGTTCTCTGCTGCGCGCACGTGCCGCTGAGTGAACGCTTACCTGAGTGAAGCTCCTTCACCAGCGACGACATGGTGTTGGTGATGGAGTCGGCTGCTACCAGCAGGTCGTTGCGGAGGTTCCTCCTCGTACCTGCGAGCAGAGCAGAGACACAAACAGCAGGAATCGCACGTGTCGCGGTGTTGCTGCTGCCCTCCTCGCGCCGCGATGCTCGGCCGCGCGTCCCTCACCGGTCCCCACAGCGCCCGGGTGGCCCAGCGTACGGCAGGGCCCCGCGAAGCGGCTCAGCTCAGCGAGAGACACCGGTTCGCTCTGGAGCGGCCCGGCTCGGCACGATCGCCCTTATGGCTAACGAACTACCGCACTGCTCTTCCCCTCGACAAGGACGGCGCTCACGGGCGATGCCTCTCTCCCCACGACCGGAGCGGCCGGGTGTGGGCCGTGGCGCAGCCGACCCACGCTCTTTGTGCAGAGCCGTTATCGCTGCCGGCTTTGCCGTTGCAGTCGGTATCGCTGGGGTCTGAGGGGAATAAAAGACAACGGATCCTCGCCCGCGGCAGAGCTCTCCTCTGGCGTGGAGACAAGGCCTGTGGAACTGCCGGAGATGTTTGATGGGACGTCCTGCCGCTGTATCGAACCGCAGTGACGACAACTGCCCGTTACACGTTCACTTTGTTTGAAGTGGGGTGCCTCTCCCATTCCCGACGCGCTGCGTTAATCTCCCAAATGCCGTGCTGGCTTTTACTCCGTCCTTGGCCAGGGTGCCCTCAGAGCGCCTGCTCCGACATTTTGCCCATGGATATTTAGAATCACGGAATCACAGAATGGTTTGGGTTGGAAGGGAGGGTGCAAGGCCACCCAGTCCAACCCCCCTGCACGGAGCAGGGACATCTCCAACAAGATCAGGTTGCTCAGAGCCCCGGCCAACCTGGCCTGGAATGTTTCAGGGATGGACAAAGTCCCAGCGGTGCGAGCGCTGCCAGGGCACGCGGTAGCTGCCATGCTTCCTACCAGCATCCCTCTCCTCCAGGCTGGGATGCCCACATCCCCCCGAAGCAGCAGCACCGGGTGTTCCTGTGCACGCACAACCAGTGCGCAGTTCTCAAGACAAAAAAGCCAATTTTGGCCAACGCGACGGGGACCTGTGACTTAGGGGACGCCCCTGCACCTCTCCCACGGCAGAGGTGCTTCGCCCAGGTCTCCGGATGCCCTGGGTCCTGTCCCTGCACCTGAGAGTGCAGCACGGCCTCCGCCCTGCCCGGCGTTGCGTTTGGGAGCAAAGGGCTGTAAAACACCAGCCTGCCTTCCCCGTGAAACAGAGGAGTAACCTTAACGAGCTCGTCTGGACATCGACGTGCAGAAGCCCCCCGAAGCCCTCCCGGCTGGTGGCAGGACATTATTTTATTATGTGCAAACATGGCAATGTTATCCTGTTTCCTGTGTTCTCCACTTGCCTCGAATTTGTCTGATTGTGTGTGATTAATACGGAACAGCATTAACGGCGCAGACTGCCTTTCCGGAAGGATCATTCCAGGAAACTTATTACGGAGTCTGTTGGCCATTTTTTTCTCGCAGGAGTTTTTCTAGTGGTCGAAAAGCCATCACCGCGGTTATCACGCGAGGAACTCCCACCCTTCTGCCAGCAGCGGTGGATCGTATTTACGTCTGAGAAATCCTGAGGGACTGTTTTCTTCTCTTCCAAGACGACAAACAGCAGCATTAGTTTTCTAATTGGATGGTGGCCTCTGCCTCTGACTATTTCAACCAGAAGGCCACCACAGCATTTTACTCTAACACTGTATTACTGTGTTCTCCCTCTGGCCAAGAGGCCCTCCTGTCGACGTGGCACTCCAGGACGTGGTTTGGCGGACACAGTGGGTTGACGGTTGGACTTGATTATCTTGGAGGTCTCTTCCAACCTTTAAGATTCTACGATTCCAAGTGAAAGATCAAGAGATCACCTACGGAGGAAACTTATCTATCTTACGACCAGGTGACCAAGATCCCTGGGATTCAATGCTTCCCAGGTTTCCCTCTCTACACCTTCCCACACACAGCCAAGGAAGCTCGCAGAAGACTTGTGCCCTCGGAGGAAAGAGAAGACGTTGGCATCCCTGTTCTCTCCTAGGTCATGGCAGCAAGAGGTGGACCAGCACCGAGAGCTTCACTCCCTTCTCCTCCTCTCTCCCACCGCGACATTTGATAAGAATCTGGTGGATATGTAAAAGTTGGCAAAAAACAATTCACACAGTTTTGTTTAAAAATCCCCACAAAATCAGTGCACTGCAGGCACCGGCGATGGATTTTTTGCTTCTGCGGAGTCGCCACCACCATCGACACCAAGCTGTTGTGATGCGGCTGCTGCACAAGTCCTCAGCCCAGCCCTGAACAGCTTCATACAACACCTGGTTCATGGCAACGTGTATTTGAGATGCTGCCAGGTGTTAAAAACGTCGAAAAACCCAAGTTCTCACTCTGGGCAATATCAACAGGTCCTGACGAAGACTATCCCCCCATGAACCGGTCGCTCGGGGAAAAGGCATGAATGAGCCCTCGATGGATTACATCAGCTTCTGCCGGAGCCAGGAGCTCGAGGAAGACGGCGCTGACGGCTGAAAGCCGTGCAGGGAGAGGTTTGCTTTGTCACGGCTTCTGCCTGCATCTCCGAAGAGCAAAGCGGATGGAGAGCAAATCCGGATGCCACAGCCATACTGTAAAACGAGAAGAATGAAGCAGGACAGTGAATGTACTACTGTAATCACGTGTTCATCACTCCAGCAGCAGCAAGGAGCTCATTTCATCCCTTTGTGCTTTCCTAATTAAAGAAGGGAAGGGGAAAACGATGAGGCAGATAGAGCAGATTTTCCCCGTCGCTGGTGGGACTCATTGCGCTGCTGCTCTGCTTCACGCAGCCTGGAAAAAGAAAGCCAATCTGCAAAGGGGGGAAGGAGAGGCAGCTGCCAAAGCAATCAGTTGAGAGCTCTCGGCTGCACCATCAAACTTGTTGTGGAGATGAAGAGGAGGCGAGTGGACCACCCACAGCAACAGATGGAGTGTTGTGCCTCTGGTATTTGGCATCTTGCCTCCCTGGAAATGCCTGCTTCTGCTGCCTTTTCTGGAAGTGTTTAGAGAGATGGGGAGCTTGTTCCCACCGGTGGGATCGGAAAAAGACACATCCTTCTCACAGATGAGCTGGAGACACTCGGCGTTTTCAGATGGACGTCCTCCACCACCTGACCTGTTCACCGACTGACGTTCTGGAGAACTTCCCCTCTACTGAGTACGCTGGGCTTGCAGCCCTTGCCGTAGCGCTCCAGGCATCAGATACCAATTAGAAGTACTCACTGATACTTCCTGCTCCTCTGCCACCATTTTGTGGCCTCTTTCCTCGCCTTCTGGCAGCAGCTCATTTCGGCAAGGAAGATCAGTCTAGAAGGACACATCCAAGAAGCAGCTGATACATGCAAATTGTTGTTTAAAATCCATTTGGTTTTGAGATATATCATCAGTTCTGGGAAGGATATCTTCATGATTTCTTTGTTTTGCAAAGGAGACTGTCCATCTGACAAAGGCATTGGACACATACTCACGATCTCCCTCACCCAGAATGAGAAAACACCACCTCCAGTTTTGTGACTCCGAATGACACAACTTGTCGTCTTTTAAAGAAATAAACAACCTGGCCCCTGCGACAAGTCGAGGGCTCTTGATTACTGCAAAGGACCAACACATGAGAAGCTACAGCACCCTGGCGCTACAGGCTCTAAGATGTCCCATGTCCCGTGGGATTTCCCATGGAGTACCAAGACGTCCATAGGAAAAGTTGCTGCCCGTCGGTTGTCTCTGCCTGCAAACAGGTGAAGTCCTTGCCAGTGCATTAGGGTGAGGTGGACTTTCTGTCCTTCTTTCTTTTATTGTCATGAAGAAGAATACAAAATACGAGTGGATGTCCATCTCCAGAAACGTGGATCATGTTCAGAAACAACCTCCGTGGCTGCCGTATCAGGTTCTGCTGCTGTTTTTCTCACAGCTCTGCACCCCACGATGCTTCCGGAGTGCTAAAGATGAAGAGTTCTGGACCAAAATGAGCAAAAGAGAAGGAAAGAGCGCCTAGAACCTGAGCGACGCCACTCCTGAGAAACACAGAGCATGGGCACCCCATTCCTACTGGGAAAGGCTTCCTTCACCGTGAGCGGAGTTGTAGGCAGGACTGAAGAATAACTGAATTCCCCCTGTTCTGCAGTGAGATGGTCCTTCAAGGCAAAAAAACATTTGCCAAGTTTCTTGCCATCAGACTGACGGTCATGTCTTTGCTTGGTGCCTTCCAACACCGCCGGAGAGCCAAGTCTCTTCAGAACCCGAGGAACAGGCAGCGGTCTGCCTCGAGCTGAACAAGTTTCCATCGCATCTGGTTGTCTTCAAGTTCTGGAGCCCTTCTTGAGCCGACAATGGCTTTGACATGGAGAAGTTTGACTTTTTTGAAACGCGTGACTGTAAAACTTTTTTTTTAAAAGCAACAGCAGCTAAGTATAAACTCACACTACCTACAGAAGTTGGGGAGTAAAAATATGTGTGTCAACTGCTGCCCTGATTTTCTACAAAGCACGAAAGCTGTGTTGTTCACAAACGGACGGCTTAGCCATTTGATCCAACCACACCGATTTTACCAAAAAACCAGAGGACAGAGAGGAACACAGCTGAAACTACCCAATTATGTCTACTTACGGAGCAGTTGGTAGCAATGAGTTCAGGCCAGAAAGTGATATTTTTTTCAAACGTGCAGGAGAGTAACATCTAGAAAAGGTGCCAAAGAAGGAGCAAGAAAAGGTTCATTGTCCTGTGTGCCCTTCTGCTTCTTCGTGATGGTCTTCACCTCTTCTCCTCTTTTCTCTTCCTCTCCTCTTCTCTTCTCCTCTCTCCTCTCCTCCATGTCTCCTGTTTAGCACTTTTTCTTCCTCTCTCTGCAGAGCTGCTGCCCGTCCGGAGCCGAGCAAGCGAGCCGTTCTGCAGACGTGCAGGCCAGCCACCCGCTCCGTTGGGAACAGCCTTCACCGAGTTGTGTGCGGAATCCCAGCTTCCTTTCTGCCTCATAACCAGGGAGAGGTGAGCGGCTGTTACCTGCGTGTTCTGGACAGGAGGGCTGCTTGCTTTCATTAAACTGCATTTTCCCTCCAATTTTCTTTTCCTTCCAATTTTCCTCTGGCAAATCACAGCACAGCTCAACCACCAGATTTGTAAATACAACCAGTCTTTAATGCCTAACTGTTAAATTAGTTGTGGGCATCACTTTCTGGGATGGAAGATCCTTCCTCAGAGGGAAGATCACGATCACAGCAATAACTTAATGAAGTTGTAAAGAGTCAAAATGCACCCGCGATCCATTTGGTCTACAGCAAAGGAAATGCTTTTGTGATGACCGTCTCAATATTGGCGAGTTACGCTTCTGTCGTACATCGAATCACAAAATGTCTGGGAAGGGACCGTTAAAGCCCACCCAGCCCAACCCCCCTGCCAGGAGCAGGGACATCTCCAACCGGATCAGGTTGCTCAGAGCCCCGGCCAACCTGGCCTGGAATGTTTCCAGGGATGGGGCACCCACCGCCTCTCTGGGCACCCTGGGACAGGGCTCCACCACCCTCAGCGTAAAACATTTCTCCCTTATGTGCAGTCTGAATCTGCCCTCTTTTCCATGACGAAGGCAGGATTAACACCAGTGGCGGTTCTGCTCTGTGTGACGCTCACCTTGTGTGAAAGCCTCCTGCACGTCTCCCCCGACACCTGCGAGCGAGTCCTGCGGGCCGTGCGTTGGCGTAGAGCCAGCGGAGGTGGATCTGACGGGCATGGGCATGGGGCGGCTGGCTCCGTGGGTGGGCGAGGAGTGCGCCGAGCCCGCTGCCTGTGCCTGCACGGGAGACACGAGACACAGTTTCCAAATTTTAAATCTTTTTTTTGGGTCAATGATGTCTAAAAATAACTCTAAAAAACCCCATGCTTAAGGAAAGAGGCTTCACCAAAACACTCTCCATTTCAGTAACGTGCCGCATGACGGGTAGGTGCTGGGGGAGGACCTCGTGGTGGTGGCATGCTGGGCGCAGGGCATCACATGCTGGGCTGCAGCCCCCCAGGCTGGGCTGCACGTGGTACTCACGGCCACGCTGCCTCCGGTGCCAGATCCGACCCACGGCCTCCGTACCGTACGCTCACCGCGTCACCGGTCAAACGGCAAGCTGGAAAAACGCCGGGAGGGCAGGCAGTGACCTCCCCAGCCGCGTGCTCCAGAAGGACCGGCACCCGCTTGGCAGCTGCTCATCCTTCCCGCGGGCTGCAGGGAGGAGACCCCGGAGCTGCACCGCGCCCCCGAGGCCCCGCTCACTTTAGGTCTTATACCTTATCTTACATCTTACGCTTATCTCTTAGATTTTTTTATTTTATATATTTATCTATTTTATTTATTACTGAAATAGTACTTTTAATTTTCTTTTTTATTTTATGTTCTCTTCCAGCCAAACCCGCCCCATCTCTACCGTGCCGCTCTAAAAGCCTCGCAAGCGCCGCGGTTGCTGGTGCCTTCCTCATGAAAACTCCTGGTGCTCCCCTCCAGCTCTCCACGGATGGCGAGTCATAGTCCCAAGGGTCTTCCAGGTACCGGCTGTCCACTCCAAGGCTGCTGGATTGCACAGCAAATCACAAACAAACAGCAAAGGTTTTTCTCCCTGTGGTGTGAAGGCTCCAAGAAGACCGCTGCAGTACTCACTGGGGCAGAGCTCTCAGAAGACGCTGGCCCAGGGAAGCCTCCGGAGCACAATGTGAGGCAGCGGCGCGGTGAGCGCGTGAGGAGATAACTGCAGGAGACCTCTGACGTGCACTTCGTGGCTCCATGTTTGCAAAAAAATCACCTCACCGAAGGACTCGGCATGCGGCACCAGCAGCAGCGCGAGCAGGGAGGCGTTGGTCTGGCGTTGCACCCCGCCGGGTGCATAAGGAGATGTGCAGAGCCGGGGTCCCCATCTCCGGCCGTCGATGGCGGAGGGCCCCACGCACCCCCGTCCCGGGAGCCGCTCGCTCCCCAGCACCCGTCCTCCCTGCCTGTCCCCGGAGCCCGGGCCGTTATTTACGAGCGCTCTGCCTGCGCGCAGGACTGCTCATCGTTAATAACCTGGTTATTCTCTGCGGCCACTCACAGCTTCCAGCAGCCCCTGAGCCCCGCGCTCAGTGACACGGTTCCTGGTGATCGGTTTGGTCTGCTCGCCGGGGTTTAACGGCCCGGGACTGTATTTATATGCTGCCCTTGATTAAAGGCAAGCTACTCGTAAATAATCACACGCTGAGGGCACTAAACCCAACAGCCCCCTGAACGAACCCGGTGTCTTTGTGCTGTTTGGTTTGCCATCTTTTTTTTTTAAGCCTGTTCATCGTTTGCTCCCTTTGACGTGCATCCGTTACCGGGGCAACCCGGCCTGCTCAGCCGGGATGCTGCGCGGTGACGCCGCCGGCACCCTGGCACCCCGTGCAGTCGGTGACACCCCGAGCACCCCGTGCAGCCAGCGACACCCGGGCACCCCACGCAGCCGGCCCTCACGCTGCCTCGGGGCCCAGCACCCCTCGCCGGCACATTTTACCGGCGCTGACATCGGGCACAAGGTCCTGCTTCCCACGGGAGCACCCAGGAATGGGATCCCGCTCGGGACCGCGCGGGGCTGGCTGCAGCTCCTGCTAATCCCCGTCTCCCCAGCCCAAAGCTGATTTCTTATTAACGTGAAACCCAGTCACGCGTAAGACAGTGATTTTGAAACTGCGTTAGTAGTGGGGGGACTTAAAGAAGTGAGTAAAATATTCTTGTGAGTCAGGTTCCCGCAGGAGGGGAAGGACGTCTTTCCGAGGTAAAATCATTAGAAGACGCACGCGCCGCACGGGCAACTTCACTGCCCTGCACCGAAACCTCAACTAAAACCCCACCAAAACCCGACCTCAAAATGCACAGAAAGAGGCAAGAGTGCCTGAATTTGCATAAATTTGGGGCCAAAGAGGCAGGCCCACCGCTCGGAGGTCCCAGCCCAGCACACGGGCCGTGGCGCGGGGAAATCGGCAGTGTTCGCCCATCCCTCGGCCTCGCTTTGGAGGAACCTGCCCGTTCCCTCTCCTCCTCCCGGACCGAGCATCGGCATCAGCAGCCGCTTGGGAAAAACAGCCCGTGCGCAAACTCAGAGCGAAACCCAGAGGAACCCAGCGCTGCCACCCGCGCCGGAAGCAGCGGGCGATGAGTCGGAGCTCCCCTGGCCCCAGGAGGGAGCCGGAGGAGGGTGAGGGAATATTTTGTCGTGGGGCTCGTTCCCCAGGCTGCAGCTCGCATCGCGGGCCCTCGGCACGCGTCCCTGCCAACCCTCTGAGCCCCACGGCTGGTGGCAGCTGTGAGAGCGCTCACAAACGAAAAGCCGCCTGGAGATTGTGTTATTTGCAAAAGCAAGAGCCCAGTTAATGAAACGAGACCTCACCGCCGACCTCCTCTCCCCAAAGCACCGGCCCCTAAGCCAGCGGACAGGTTTCACCCTGCGCGGCAAACGCCGCCCATCCCGCCCCGCTCCACGCCCGGCGCACGCTGGATTTTGCAGATGTGCTGGCTGCAGGGACCGAGGGGAGGCCTGAGCCCCGGGACGGCCACGCTGCGGAGCTGGCGCCCCGGCGCTTTCGCACACGGAGACCCCAACCCTGCGCAGAGGGAAATCGTTTCTTCACTGTCATTTGTCTTTCAGACACGTTGCCTACATTTATATTCTTAGAATAAGTGCCCAAGCACTTGAATTTCTTCTTTCAATTTTTTTTTAACTGCTGGGCACGCAGATGGGCCGTGCCGATTTGCATACTGCAGCGAGGGGCTGGGAATGTCCCTCGTCCGCCCGATGATGCGGTTCCTGGAAATTGTAGTGATTTTGAGAACAGCTGGTGAGGTCACACGCTGGCGACGTATCTCGACGGGGAGCAGAGCCGCGCTGCCCCGCCGCCGCGCTCAGCGAGCCCGAGCGATGCGCCCCATGGCACTCGGCAGCCGAAGGAGGATCTGAAAGTTTTCGGTTCAGCGAAGACTTGAAAGTCACCTTCGTGAGAAACGGGCCTGGTCTGTTTCTGGAAACGCGGCTGCAGCGCAGGACAGCAGTTGCCAGGCGGCTGGTGCTCCCAGTGCCACTCTGGGACCCCACTGGTGCCAGTTCCTGGCCCCAGCCAGCAGTTAAGTGCCCACCAGCCACTCGTGTGCTCCCCACTAGTGGGATGGAGACGAGAAGGGGAACAGCAAAAGCAAGAACAACTTGCGGGTCAACGTGGGATGGACGTCCTAGCCAAGGAGAGACGGACCACTCACTCCTGATCCAGAAGATGAATGAAAACACAAATTCTGGCCAACACCTACACTAAATCTTCTCAGAATCACAGAGTGATTTGGGTGGGAAGGGACCTTCAAGGTCACCCAGTCCAACCCCCCTGCCAGGAGCAGGGACATCTCCAACCAGATCAGTTTGCTCAGAGCCCTGGCCAACCTGGCCTGGAATGTTTCCAGGGATGGGGCACCCACCACCTCTCTGGTGAATATTTTTAATGAGTGGAGACAGCACGTGAGGTGGAGACAACACCTAGGATGGGATCTGGGGACCTGCACCAGCCTCTCTGGGCTGCCTGGGCTGAACGAAGAAGCGCATCTCTTTGGGGACAAGGACTCCTCTCTGCTCATGGCTTGAACCCAAAACAGACTGAGCGTCGACGGGTGCTCCCAGGCCCAGCCAGGAACCTGGCATCAAAGGCATAAAAAAAAGCAGCGACCATCACTGCAGAGCCCAAACCCAGAAGTACACCGGCGTCGGGGGTGCAATGAGAAGCTTTGTGAAGGAAAGGGGGAAGGACTGAGTCCAAAGGAAATTTGTTGAGGCACTCACCAAATTCCAAGCCAATAAATGTTGATTCAATCTCCGCAGCAGCCTCAGGGTATGCGTGGGGTGGTCATTGCTGCACACAGTTTGGGCAAGACTCTCTGAACGCTCTGCAGGTAATGCCGAAGCACAAAACGCTGCTGTCTCCACATCTGGGTGTACCCCCGGCGCGGGCACGCACGTAAACACACACCCGCGGGAGAGGGACGGGTGCCTGTCAGGGTCTGAGCCGCACGTGCCTCTCTAGCACCCGGTAATATCTGCTTTTATCTAATTCCAGGGAAAAGGAAAGAAAAAAAAAAGAAAAAATGAAAAGAGAGGGGAAAGGAGAGGGGAAAGGAAAGGGGAAAGGAAAGTGGAAAAAAATTAAAAAAAAGAAAAAAGGTATTTTACATATTGATCTCTCTTCTTGTGCTTTATTTAGCAGATGTATTCTTAACACGCTTGTGTGCTTTCCCTCTGCACCAAACGATGAGTGCTGTGGAAAAACGACGCAGGCAGAAAATGGCGTGCGGCCTCTCGCTGCGGTGCGCGTGCCTACAGAGAGCAGAAACCCGAGCACGTCAGCTGGCGTTTCCTCACCGCGAGCGCTGCGTGTACCCCCTCTGCCCACGCTCGCGGGCAGCGTGTTGCCTGCAGGACCCCCACGGCACCTGCGGCCACGCAGGGCTCAGGGGCTGACCCGAAGGCGGACGCCGAGGACATGGACGGCGCCGAGGACACCGCCGGCGCCAGCGAGCCTCGCGCACAGCTGGGCTCCCCTGCACGGCCCGAAACCGGCCCTGTCCTAGAAAGCACTTTATCGACTGAGAAAGCAAGACAGACACCTGGGGCGGGCGCGGGGGGAGCAGCACGGAGCCCTGCCAGCAGCGGCAGCCACCATGTGGCCCACGGGCGCTGCGGCGCGGTGCCGGGGCCTGGCCCGGAGCAAAGGAAGCCGTGGGAGGACGCGGCGGGCGTAACCGTGCCCCGGCAGACGCGGGAAGTGAAGCGGGACGGCCCGCAGGCAGCAGGCGACCGTTAATGGGTGCGCTGGGGGATGGCTCCCAAGGCTGAAGGAGAAGGCATCGCCGAGGCCCTGGCTCAATAAATCACTCTCAGACCTTCCTCCTCCAGCGGCTGAGGGCACAGGGAGCGCTGGCGGGACTGATGCAAGGTCCCATGAACGCCGGCGCTGGGGCTGCGCCTGTGGTTTCTGAAGCTGCTGAAGCGGTTCTGTGCTGGGGCTGTTGTTTCAGCGTCGCCGTTCCCCAGCACGGGCAAGTGCTTCCGCAGCCTCGCCTGGCCAGGAGAGCGGCCCACCGCCGAGCCGGGCACGGCTCCGCTCCTCCATGGCCACCGCCGCAGGGCTCTCAGGCTGGGAATCGCCAGGATGCCTTTGGTGTTTACCAGATTCGGTTAGCTTTGTAAACTCACTGACTCTCCAAAAATCCCGGGAATGACTGTCTTGGTGCATGTTCTTCCCGGAGACTGCACCAGCGGGGACACGGGAGATGGAGTTCAATTTAGAAAAACAACAAAGGAAACCTCTGACCCGGCTCCTGAAATGTTTGGGAGCTGCTTCGATTTATTTGCCCCCGCTTATCAAGTCTTGTATACAAGAGCTCTGAGCTTTACCCTAAAACCCCTCGCTATTTCCTGAGGAAAAGGGGCAGCGCTCCGGCCTGCGCACCAAACCCAGCTCAGCCGGTTACAGGAAGCCGTAGCAGCTTTTAGCAGGTAGACAAAGTACTGTTCCACCATCACCGCCCTCGTCCCAGCAGTGTCACTGGAGGACCCCACCTCTCCGGTGCCCTGCTGTCAGATTTTCTACAACCGCTGCGACAGAGGAGAGCTTTAAAGGAGAACGGGAGGAAAGCAGCATTGAAAAATTCAGGTCGAAGGAGCCTCAGAGGGCGTCCAGTCCAACCTCCTCTACTCAGCAGGGGCAACTTCAAAGTGTTGCTCAGGGTCTTCTCCAGCTGATCTTTGAAAATCCTCCAAAAGCGAGATCCCAGCACCCCTTTCGCAGCTTGCTCCGGAGTTTAACCACTCTCATGGGAATGTCCTTCCCACGCCCAGCCAAAATCCCCCAGTCAACGTGTGATCATCTCCTCTTGCTTTCTCCATGCACCTCCGGGAAGGCTCTGGCTGTTCTTTCTCCTTGTTCACTTGTTAGGAGCAGAAGATCACAGCTGGATTTCCCTTTTGCTCCTCTTCTCCAGCCTGAACACAACCATCTCATAGGTCACCCTGACCAGAGGGTTTTGCAGGACGTGGACATGAGGAAAAACTTCTCCATGGGGAGGTCATCAGAGAGGCAAGGGACCTCCACCCTCAGAGGTTTTCAAAGCTTGCCTACATGAAGCCATAACCGACTTATCTAGAGCCAGCAGCAGTCCTGCTTCTAGCAGAAAGTTGAGCTCAAGATCCCCAGAAGGCCCAACCTCTCTACGATCTACAGATGTTTACTGAGAAACGAATAAATCTTGCTTTGCAGGAAACATACACTGATTTAATGAATTTGATTATGTAGCATGTTCCTATGAACAGATTAAAATAAAAGGGACCTTGTGTACAAACAAAACCACAGAGCTAAGTTTTTAGGTAAGCGATTTAGACAAGCAAACATCTCATCATGCCCCAAATAGCTAACTGCAGAAAATACGGCAGAAACAGAACAAAACCGAGAATACGAACACGTGGCCTACACTTCTCATTTTCTGTTCTGCAGCCTAGTTGTAGGAGATAGAGCCAGCCAGAGGATGTCAAACGGCATCCGAGATAAAGCAGGGTCTTAATTAGAAAGGGTCTTCATCTGCACATCATGCACATCCAACGTCTAACCCACGTTTACCGTGCCTCCCTTTGTCTTAAGGATGATGAAACAGCCCTCAAGCCCGGCTTCCTCACGTCAAGCATCACGGGGCTCAAGCTGAAGAGGTTTTACAATATCCACTGTAAGTAACGAGCTCTTCTCCATGCCGCAGGGGCTTTCTTGGAAAGAAAAGCCCCCCTCTTCTCGCCCCCATGTCCTCCCCGTGTCCAGGGCTGGGGAGGCACACTGAACCCAGCCCCTCGGAGCCAACACTGCCCTTGACTTTCCTGCAGCTCTCTTCTGGTTCAGCCCCTCAGGGCCTCGACATCCCCACGTTTTCAAATAACATTGCCGTCACCCTGCTCGAACGGGCAGAGTAACCTCTGCTGACGTTATCGCGTGTGCCGTGACCACAAAGCATTACGTAGCAGTGAAGGAAAAATACGCTTTCTGCATATTTCACCAAAAAACCTGCCAAGTAGGAAATCGAGTTACTCTTTCCCTGGATGTGCAGGTCATCCGTCCAGCCTACATCATCTGTATTTAAAACTTCACGCACACGTACCACCCAAAAGCCGCAGTGCCCTTGCATTCCTCTGCTCATTCTGGGGCTGAGCCAACTCAATAAACAGCACCAAGGAGCCTGGAAACAACGAGCTGAGACACTCCTGGCGCTGAGGTGAATTCTGTTTAGAGACATCGTGAAATATCGGGGAGGCCGAAGAGTGCAAATATTTTCCTACACAGAGAATTACGGAGCACCGCGGCAGGCTGGGCAGACAGCAATCCTTGGCCAACCACCACTCAAACCAACCTACCACACCAGGGGTTTTTAACAACGAGGAGTGAACGACAGAAACAGCGGATGTTGGACAAGCTGGTTTTGCTGAAAACAGGCCTTGTCAAATAGCACTTGATTTCCTTCCTTGAGAAGATGAGGAGTTTTATTGACGAGGATAATTACGGAGGGATGGTATCCGTCATACGGCATTCGATTCAGTAACGTGTGGGTTTTTGAGGAAGAAGTGGGCCGTAGGCAGCAGCAGCAAAGCGCACGCTACACGGATGAAGGAAAAGCTGGCTGCCAACAAACGCACCACCACAGGGCACGGCCCATCGAAGGTGCTTTGAGTTTGGTCTTCAGAGCAATGCGTTGCCCAAGTCCTGCCCGCCTCCCCCAGCCACAGCCGCAAGGTGTGCATCTGCTCCTCCATCCCGACCACTCGCTGGCTTCATTCTCCCCTTTTTTTTGCAGTTTTCATGGATACTTCAATGTCCCGCCTGTCCCCACCGCTGGAGCAAGAGCGAGCCCTTTGTGTGCACGGCCATCCCCACGTGGACATGGGGCACCTCTTCCATCAGAGTCCGTCATAGAGACAACGTGCTAAAAAGCTACGGAAAACTTTGCAACTATTGCCCCTGAAGTAAGGAAAATAACTTGTGTTTACTGCAATTCCAGGCGTTTTTTCTGCAGTCAGGAGTTACGGAATTTGCAGTTTACAGAGGTGAAGTGCGGGGAAAGGACGTTTTTTGCTGACACAGGAATGACCAGAATCACAGGAGAACGCAGCTGTAAGAACACCTCGTCCACCCCTGCGCACCACAGCTGGATCCGCTCCTCCTAATCCCCTCCTGACAGATGTTTATCTGACACGCTCTTAAAAACCTCTTCCTTCAGATTTCCTGAAGTCTAAAGGACTCCTAAACGAGATTTTCAGCAAGTGTAGCCCGCGGGGCAAGGACAGCAGCCCTTCCTCCTCCCCGCAGCCCTCTCTTCTGTCTCTGACGCCTTCCAGACCCGCTCAGTCCCTCTCCCCTCCAGGCGAACAGCTCCGGTCCTCCGCCCCGTCGGGCGCGTCAGCCGTTCAGCCGCGACGAGCTTCCTCACCGGCCTCCTTGGGACTCACCACATCTTTCTGGAGAGCTGGAGCCCCGGAGTGAACCTCCTGCTTCAGGTGGGACGGCAGCGAGGGCGGGTGGAGCGGCAGGCTGGGTTGTGGACCCCACAGCCATCTCTGGTCTTTTTTTTTTGATGAGAGCATGGACTCGTGTTTGCTTTGAGATCCACCACGGCCCCGGGTGCTTCTCCGCAGAACGGCTGTCCTTGCTCCGTATTTCGTATTTGCTTACCCAATTTTCCCGCATGCATACTGCACACATTCCTTCATACATACTGAAATACATTTTTTTTTTTTTCCTCCAAATATTCCTGCAATTTTCCAGGATAATATTGCATTCTCATCTCCTTCTCTGAAGCCCCAGCAATATCCTCCTGCTTGATGTCAAGAGAAAATGCAAGTCCCTTGCAGGAAGGCTGAATAGTAATTAATTCAGGACAGAAATAATGAACTGAAGAGGAATTTCAATTTACACATTTTTCTATTTTAACAGAAAACCCTTGACAACTGATCTTGGAGAAAACTTTCCAACTAAATTGGTAACTGCTTTGCATGAGGCTCATCTAGCCTACGCTGCCTCGGCTCTACGGCGGAAAATGGGCGTTTGCTCCGGGGTAACCACAGAGGGGATGCTCAGGGTTTGCTGCCTTTTCCTAACACGCGTTTATTTGAATTGCCTTACCCTGTGATAAAAACTGGAATGCTGTTAAGCCGGTTTGCTGTGAGACGGTTTGGTCTTCTCCTCGGCTTTGGCAGAGGAACCGGGGAGGTGCTGGAGGCAGGAGGACGATGACCATGCGAGCGCACAAAGGCCGCAGTGTCGGTGCCAAATCCCAATTTCTGGGGACGTTTGCGGTTTTCCTTTTTACCAGTAATTTAAGAATTATTCACGTTAACCAGAAACGGGGGAGAAAAATCCTTTCAGTGCTGCAGATGAAACCGTTGCTGCTGCCTGAGTAACTCCAGCTCGATCGAAGCGTGTGCTGAAAATAATTCAGCCCCCTCTCTGCAAACACGCTTTGAGGAAAATATTTAAAACAGAAAATAAGGTCATTAAATCAGAGCCCCGCCGATCGGCCCCATTGACCTTATTCTTGTAGGAAAATTGAATTTTACTGTGTTCCGTGGCACCCAGCCGGGGCTCTGGGCTGCAGCGGGCCTCGCGCTGCCTGCCGCCTTTCTCCAGGAACAACCACGCCAGGGAATACAGAAAAGGCTTATTAGTCGGGTAGGCTAACGACCTTTCTGAAGCGCTAATGAAATCCCCCGACTAAAACCTAACGCAGGGCTGTTTTCATGGCAACCGAGGGAGAGAGGCACGATGCCCGCGCCCCCAGACCCCCCGCTCCCCCCTGGCGTGGGGCGGCAGCCGGGGAGCCGCCATCGCATCGCAAGGACACGGCCTCCATCCCGCTGCGGCCTGCTGGAACGCGTCGCAGGGGCATGATTTGCAGGGGCACGATTTGCAGGGGCACACGCTGCCCCGAAACACGGCGCGAGGAAAGTGTTCTGCGTGGACAGAGCGCGTTGCTGGCACCCCGACACCCCCCTCCATAAACACATGTATGTATATGGGGAGGGCTTGCATGGGGAACGCGCTCCAAACGCGCAAACGCCAGCCTCCCACCCCAGGCTGCTCCGCTTTGCATCCCCGCTGGCGCCGAGCTTTTCGGTGACGCCGACCCTCACGCGGCGGTGCGGCACAGAGGCCGGGCAGGGCTGACAGGGTTAGTAGACACCGCGCTGCCCGTTGCACTGAAAGGTTTGCATTTAATTGTTCAAAATCACGTAATTAGATTAGATACAGCGAACCACCCACCAACACCGCGTGGGCCGCGCGACCGGCAATGTGGCAGGGACGCTGAGCGTGCCGTGCCGGGGGGCGCGCAGAGGGGAGGAGAGGGGCCAAGACTGCGCTAACCCCGAGCGGCCTTTGTTTTTAAATTGCAGCGTTAATTAACAGCTGGCTTGCTTGGGAAGGAGGCGGCTCTCCCATCCCGACTGCAGCCCCAGCCCTCGCTGCAGGTGAGAGCCGCGCTCCGGGCCGGTGAACCCCCCCGCACCGCCCAACTGCCGCATCGCAGAGACCGAGACCGCCGGGGTGCAACACAGCAACAAGTGTCAGTGCCAAATTACAACCGCTGCACCAAAATTCCCGCTTCCCGTCCCCAGGACAGGGCCTCGTGGCCATCGCCTGCCCCGGCAGCGCCTCCAGCGAGCCAGCGGCTAACCCCGCGGCAGCCGGGCAGGACGCCGCCATCCTTCTGCCACACTGGGAGGCACCTCGCCTCGGCGGCATTTCCACTGCTGTTCTGGCAACCGCCCCGTGTTACTCAGCTCTTTCCACAATCTGCTTTTTCAGCTTTAATTCCAGCGCCCGGATAACCCATGACTCCGGGGTTCGCAACGCCGCGGCCCCGCTATGGGGGGTGGGTATTTCCAACCCGTTTGCCCCTCGCAGGCGGGGAGCCGCTCCGCGCGCTGCGGGACAGCCCTGCCTGCGCTGCCTTCCCCCTGCGCGTCACGTTGCAGAGCCACGCGCGCTCCTCGCAGAATTGAACACCACGTCCTGTAAATCAGCAGAGCGACGAGGCCGACGCTCCCTGGGTTTTCATAGAGAACAGGGGAGGAAGCAGAGAAAGCTCCACTTGACTTTTCCTGTGGTGACGTTTAGAAGAATCCATGTTTTCCAACATTACCACTGAGCAACGAAATCCTTCTTTTACTGGTACAATAACACAGGGGTTGTGATCGGTACGGGCAGCTCCTGCCGTTTTCAGGGCAGCCACTGACCTGAGGACACCTTCCCTAGGCTTTGCCATCATTTAGCTTTTTCTGGAAAAAAAAAACCCAACAAAAAAAAAAGCCTTGGGCTGCCCAGCTGCGAGGAGCCCAGCCGCCGCCGCGAGACCCCCACAGCGACAGGTCTGCTCCGTCCCCGCTCCGCCGAGCGCGGGATCGCTGTCTGAACTCCCCCATTCACGAGACGCTGTTTGTTTTCATTCCTGCCTATCCCCCCAGCTGGGAGATACGGAGGAGGGATCAGGAAACAATAAAATCTCGGTTACCACACAGAATGCCTCCTTTTTGCTAGCGCCTTTCAAAGCCTGACATTTTTGCTTTCATCCGCCATTTCCACAGGCACGGGGCATGTGCCGCCCCCCTTCCCGCGGGGCCTCACGCCGGCCTGTCCCTGTGCTCCATATGTACCAGCCTGCTCCCCTCCCCAGCATCCAGCGTCGCCTCCACCCGCCGCTCCGCGCGCGCTTCCAGCCGTTCCCAGGGCTCCTAGGGTTTCAGTTCCCATCCAATTCCCCGACCGACTTGCATTACACAGACTCAAAGCAAGTGTTATCTTTCAAAATTATCCGAGTTTTGCTTTCGGGCTTCTCGGTTGGCGCTCTTAACCCGTTAACGCCTCAGCATCACTAATGCGGCTGGAAAGCTTTCCACCGTGTCTCTGGAGGCGAGCAGAGCTGCTCCCGTCCCGCAGCACCAGCCCTGAGCAAAATACCTGGCTCCACACCACAAACACGTAGCCTGGCCAAAGCACCTCTTGTCATTTGTGGCCACCTAACGAGCAAGCGGCCACGGAGCAGCCCAGCCGCTCCAAGACACCATGTCAGCCCCGAGCAGCAGCAGGGAACAAATCTGGAGGCTCCAGTAACCAGTGTGTTGAAGCACAACACTCAGCTCGGACATCTTCCTTCCCAAGATCAAGTTCCTCCTCCCTCCGCACAAGCAGGAGTGCTCCTAAGGAGAGAGAAGCATTGCTTGTGGTGGTTCTTGGGCAGGAGACTGGTACAATATCATAGACTCTTAAGGTTGGAAGAGACCTCCAAGGTCATCAAGTCCAATTGTCAACCCAACACCACCATGCCCACTAAACCATGTCCCAAAGCGCCACGTCTACACGTGCTTTGAACACCTCCAGGGACGGTGACTCCACCACTGCCCTGGGCAGCCTGTTCCAGTGCCTGGCCACTCTCTCAGTAACGAAGCGTTTCCTGATATCCAACCTAAACCTCCCCTGGCACAACTTGAGGCCATTTCCTCTTGTCCTATCACAAGTTATTTGGGAGAAGAGACCAACACCCACCTCCCTACAACCTCCTTTCAGGCAGCTGTGGAGAGCGGTGAGGTCTCCCTCATGATGATGATGGAAGGCATCAATTGAAGAGCTTATGGGATAAGAACCAGAACTAATGTGTCTCTGAACAGATCCAGCTTTTAAAGTGACTGATGAAAGTATTCCTCGGTAGTAAGAGCGTGAAGCTACAAAGACAGCACATAAACAAGTTCGCACACGAGCTTCCAAGCAGGCAAGGGCATGTGACTTGCAAGAAAGTTGGACATGAACCATGGCGCTGTCTAAACGCATGACAGCTACCGACAACAAAGAAGGACCTTTGTAATCCTGGATGAGCTGCGCTCCCTTTTCACCGACCAGAAAAAAGCCCTTCCGAAGCCTGCAGCTCCTGGGGGCCACGCTAGACAAAAGACACACATCTAGAAGCACAGGCTGAACCACCGCGTCCAAGGGACAACGGCATTTTGGTTAGCCTGACGTGAGCACCATTGCCGAAGACACAACAAAGAGAACGACAAGGGAAACAAGCGTGCGAGAAGCCGAAAAGATGGATTGTCAACTTGGGATCACGAGGCAGAAGCGTGAAATCTTCAAGCCAGAACACAGAGTCGCGAGACGATGCTCTGAAAGTGAGCCACCAAGGAATCTGCCCCAGGCACCGCGCAGGAACAGGCTGCAGGAGATGACCCCGGTGTTTGGATCTGCTCTCTGAAACAGCTGTCAGCACAGGTCAACCAGCAAGGCAAGGCTGTGATTTGTGGCTCTGCATCGCCGTAAAAGCGAGAAGAAAATGGGTTCTGCTGAAAGACAACCTGCAGGCTGGAGGATGCGAGAGGAATTCCTCAGGGATGCATCTATTTAATATTCTAATTACGTGCACAAAAATAACCGCACTCTAATGACACTTCCTGACGACATAAAGGTTAGGATGAATCACCGACACAGAGCAGAACATTCCGCATGAACTGGAGGCTCAGAAGAACAGAAATGGCGTGGGGTACGCTCACGCAGAGCAGAGCAGGGATTCCCGACGCCCGGCCATAGGGGTGCCCCCAGGACAGGGACTAGAGACCGCTCCCCAGGCACGCACGAGGGGCTCGCGGCTCATTCCGAGACACGCACGAGTTACCAGCACGGTGCAGGCAGGTGAGTAACCCCAGGGCACGCGCTGAGGTATCGCCATCAATATGTCCTCACCTCGCTTCCAACACCCACGCAGCCGACGAGACAGCCTGCAGAACAACGCGTGCCCTCAGGTGAGTCCTGGTCCAGAAGGAGGAGTTGGAAATGGAAAGGGAGAAAAGGCGGGGAGACACGAACCCTGCGTTCCCGCTTAGCAAAAGTAAAAGTATGATTGGTATCTACGGACAACGGTGGTGTGAAAACTCAGATATAAAAATCTAAACAGTTCTTTGGAGATCCAGAAGTCCAAAGCAGCAGCAAACAACCCCGGAAATCATGGTTAACAAGATGGTAGAAACCAACAGGGCTGACACCGCGGTCGCAGAGAATTTGTGTGCTTAGCAGCTTAAAATCCAGCTTTTTCCTGTTCAGGAAAGGTGAAGAACGTAAAGCGAAAAAGATGTGTGTGGGTGGTGGCACAGCTTCCTACATACTGTTCCTTTAGCCGCGTCGTTACCAGAGCTCCAGGCTCTCAAACACAACAGAGCCGCGAGGTCGCTGACGTGGACAAAAAGCGCCAATAGAAGGAAGCGCCACAGCAAACCAGGGAGCGGGATGAGCTCCTCTTCACGCGCCTACTCGCAAAGCGCAGAAGTGAGGTTGCGTGGTTTTGGAGGACTTAAACCTGAGGCTGGTCTGCAAAAGTCTCCCTAGGAGCCCCGCGAGAGTTCAGGCGGCCAGGAAACACAGCTTCCCTCTACAAAGCGCCCCAGACCCAACACCAGGGTACCGCCTGGCCTTCAGGCCGGTGAACACAGATGAAACAATCGATGCTGGGGAAGCTCGTGGTGGTTCTGGGACCAGGTGTTCTGGCTCGATCACAGCACAGCATCTCAGTACTCAGCATGCTGCTCGCTGTAGAGACTCATTTTCAAAGGCAACAGGATGGGTAACTTAAACCGGAGAGCTCCTGAAGGGGTGCTGGAAGGGATTTTTGGCCTACTGATATCCATTTTTAATAAATCTTGAGTAACGGGGAAATCCCAGATGGCAGATTAGCATTTTCCTGGGTAACATTAAAAACAAAAAGCAGAATCATCGGGCAGCTAGGGCCGGTTCGCTTAACGTTAAAACCAAGCAAAGTAACAGCGAAAGGATTATAACTGACGACCCTCAACAGGACCGTCCAGTGGGCTGCTGCGGTGAAAGAGGAGTGGAGCCAGTCAGTACCGGCGGTGCTCAGGGTGGTGATACTGGAGCTGCTGAGCAGAACCCTGCGAGAGACCACACGGTAAAACAGAGAGTGGGGAGGAGAAGGTGCTCGCAAGAACAGAGGCATTAGTTAAAGATTTGAAAGACAAGGAGACATCTGCCTTCTCAGGTTATCCGAAAGGTGACGACGAGCTGGCTTTGTCTAAGCAAGGAAAGGTAAAACCAAAACCAGCTGAGGCCAGAGACACACGTGGAGACGAACGTGGTTCTCAACAGCATGCGATGCAGCAGCGGGATAACTTGCAACGCAAACCAACGCATCCTTTTTGTCATCGCTTTTTCACAACAACATTAGGGACATTTCTGGCCCAACAATTTGATACAGAATGGAATTTTGCTGCATTCAAAACCTGAATTAACCAGGTGAAATGTCCCACAAGAAAAAGGACGTCAGACCAGCTGGTCAAAGGGAGTCCACAAGCTGGTACCGCGCAGCCACGCGGGCGGTCACCCGTCTTGGTGGGCAGGGGCTGGGGAAAGGGAAAGCTCAACGCGCAAGCAAGCTCCGGTCTCACACGTTTTCTCTGTCACGTGTTGGCTATCGCCTGATCCTCGGGAGCAGGTGCAGCGCATGAACCTAGGAGCACCATGAAATCTGTACGTGCAACCTACTTCAGACATTTCTGAACATCCGAGAACCTTTGCTATGCAAACGTAGATGTCTTCTGAACACAAATGTGCTCACTGAGAAGTGAGCTCCTAGCCCTGGTGATTTTGTCTTTTGAACAAAAACCCTGTTTTCTACATTTAGACACCACCAACTTTTTGGAGGAGTGCATAAAAACAGCGGTGGGGGATCAGTGGTCTTCCCAAGGAACTGAAATGTTTCAGGCACTTAGAAAAGGCTGCTTTGAGAAAAAACCACCTGCTTCATGAAAAGATAAATGACAAAAACGCATTAACAGAATATTGTTACATTCAAAAGAGAAAAACCCCGGCTCCTTACAAGAGCATGCAATTACCGAACATCTGATATCTCTGAGCTTGCAACTCTTGTGTCATTCAACAAAGCCTGAAGAAGCCACCCAGAATGGAGACTTCTCAAGTCAAACCTCTTCTTTTAAGACCCAACAAACATCTCCATTTGCTTTACGGTTTGGATCAGACTATCTAACCAGTCCTGACAACAGCATGAGGTACTCTGTGCTTAGCAGCGACGTATCTCTTCAGGAAGGCACGTTCCTCTCGATGCACGCGAGGTGCCCAGCCTTGAGAATGCTGCTCCTCCTGGGCTACTTCTTACACTGCACTTATTTCATATATTGCTCACTACAGAGTGATGCTATGTTGAGTCCATTAATTAATTTGCCACAGGCAAAGAAGCCCAAAGCTGGGCTCCCAGCCTCCCTGACACAATGCTCCTGCCCATCCTCGCTGTCCCACGGACGAGGAGCCAGCAGCAAAGGCCAACCACCTCCTGGGGTGTGCTAGCACCAGCGGAGGCAGGGAAGAGAGCCGTCCTCCCCGCTCGGCACGCGTGGTTGGAGCAAACTGCTCCAGCTGGGCCTGCGCCGGGCAGGAGGTTGGACTGGCTGCCTCCAGAGATCCCTCCCACCTACAGCAGAATCATCCAGAGGAGATCTTCAGAGCCAGCTCACGAGTGAGGAGGAAAGACCATCAGCAATTTGCAACAGGGATTGCCGCTGCCAGGAGGACTCGGCAACCGGTACAAGTCATGGGGTGTAAACGCTCGTAAAGGGACCCGCAGCGGCCATCGAGCGAAGGAGGAGAACAGTGGTTCTGCTTCCAAATTGAGCCCTTGAGACTCTACTGACGTGTGCAGAGGAAAAAAGGTACCGAGTCGCCCCAAGAGGAGAGGGATGTGGGGTGGTGATGGAAACAGTTACTAACTGCACCTGAGAATTCATCATTAATTAACGATACGGCTTCAGACGCTGAAAAGGGAGAAGACACTGGATGGACTTACAGGGTTGTTTGTCTGCTCTTTAAATCTGTGGCTGCCATGTCAGAGAGGGAGTGTAAAACCAACAGAGCACTCAAGGCTTTTGCAGGACCTTAAAAAACGTGGCTCAAGGTTTGAGTTTGTTGGCAAAAAGGAGAGGAAGCCAATGAAGACAGAATGTGGGCGAGGACATAAAACTCGGGAAAACACTTAAATTCTTCATGGCTTCCCTCATTTCCTGGAACACTCTCCCAATGTTTTATGTCGTCCTCAAGGACACTGGAGACCGTGCTTGGGAAGTTCTGCGTTGGTGATGAACGCTGCCAACGCAGGTGTAGCCTGACCCGCTGCCAAGACAGCGCAGTCCTGTGCTGTGCCACGGAAACGGCTGAAACAGGCACGGTTAATTTAGGAATACGGGCTGTGGCCACACATACGCGTTCCAGGGTTGGCCTGGGAACAGAGGCATCTGGGCCAGCACGAGCATGGAGCGCGCGAAGGCGACACAGCGTGCTGCTTGCAGGGCAGGGACTGGGACTTGCCTGGAATGTGAAGAAATAATTCATTATTCACGCGAGAGATCAGCACTCGGTCGGCAACCACCAGCGCCGACAGACTGCAGAGACTCCCCGGGAGCTGAACTGGGAAGGTTACTGTGCCTACTTGGGCTCAGAAAGCCAAGGCATGAAATAACGAAAAGTGACCGCCCCTTGGCTAGCTGTCCCCAGCTGAATCCGTAACCTTCTCACATCTTACCTTTCGGGCTTTACGTGAAGCTTTGCGCAATCGGAACAGCAAGAGGTTAGCACTGGTGGAGGAGCCAGAGTCTCCACGCTGCTTCACGTGACCGAAGCACAGTCCTCAACATCAGGGTCTGGAGAGGACTTCCACAGAGTCCACAACTGGTGACCAAGAAAAACCGTGCGCTCCTTTGGTGTTCCCAAGAACTGCACACAAAGGTTTTCCTTTTTCATCCGCTCTTCCTTTGAACAACTCTCACGTGCCGAAAATCAAAAGAGAGATGAAAACTACTCATCAGTGGCCTGAGAACAGAAACGATGCTGAGAGCTGGGGGAGGCAGGGCTTTTCGTGAAGCTTACTCTTGCTCAGTGGGGCCTGAGGTCATGCTGAAGTCAACAGTGGGAGGGACAGCATCCTCCAGAAAGTGATTCAGAGCAGGAGGCTGGTTCAGCCTCTGCTTTGCTCTTTGGAGGACCACTGACTGCAGAGAGAATCATCGAATCACGGAACGTTGGGTGGGAAGGGAACTTCAAAGGTCACCCAGTCCAACCCCCCTGCCAGGAGCAGGGACATCTCCAACCGGATCAGGTTGCTCAGAGCTCCGGCCAACCTGGCCTGGAATGTTTCCAGGGATGGGGCACCCACCGCCTCTCTGGGCAACCTGGGCCAGTGCTTCACCACCATCCTGGTAAAAATTTTTTCCCTTATATTGAGTCTAAATCTCCCCTCTTATATTTTAAAGCCATGACCCCTCGTCCTGTCACAGCAGGCCCTGCTGAAGAGTCTCTCCCCACCTTCCCTGCAGCCCCCTTTGGGCACTGGGAGCCGCTCTGAGGTCTCCCCGGAGCCTCCTCTTCTCCAGGCTGAACAGCCCCAGCTGTTCAGCGTCAGATGTGGAGCTTAGATGGCACAAAACCATCAGGAAACCCCTCTGGCCAGGAACTCCTTCAGAAAACTTCACTTTTATGAAGATAGTGACCAAGACAAAAAAATGAACCAGAGTAAGACCCTACGTGCTCAGGTCCTGTGCAGCATCACCAAAACCAACACCATGGGTCTCGCTCTTTGAGCAAGACACTGCTTGCAGGAGTCTCTGCCTTCTCCTTCCAAACGAGGTGTGTTTGCGAAACGGTGAGGTACGTACACGGTGACGTACACAGCCAAAGCACCAGGGAGAAGATTATTAGGAAGATGCATCTCTCACTGAGCGCAGACCAGCGTCATGAATACACCCTCAACAAGGAACCCTCAACAGAAATGCGTATTTACTCGCAGTAAACGTCAGTCTAACCACCGAATAATAAAAACGTACACGGCTTGATTTCTGTCTCTGAACATTTTCTCAGAATAACTGTAAGTGGTTAAAGCAGATTAAAAGACGGTGAGGTGTTCGGTGAGGACACAGCACACCGAGGAACGCCGTTTAGGGAAAGCACATCTCCCTGCTAATGGAGTGTTATGGATTTTGGTAGGAACTTATCAAAGAACACTTTTAAAACCTATTTTGGGAAGGCTGTGATTATGAACAACTATTTATTTGGAGACGGAGCAAAGTCGTCGTGCTGTGACGAAATCTGTAGTTCTTTGGACAGATGCACCTGCGCTTTATGCGGAAAACGGACGGCTGACAGTGCCCTTAGCAGTCATCTCCACGCTCTTTGGAGCCACAGTCTTATAAATGTTCATAGGTGAGCAGCAGCTGGTTACTCAGCAACTTCCACTACTTCTCTGAACTGCGCTACCTACAAAACTCTCCAGGACTGTCACCCTTTTTAACACGCCTGCCTCCCAAAAGCAGCAGGAAGAAACGCAGATGGGCCGTCTGCAAGGCCTGTCACGCAAGGCTGCTGCAAACACCATACAAACGAAAAACTTCCCCGACGGATCTGCGCGCGGAGCTGCTCCTCGGTGCCGGCCTCCACAGGTGGTGGCCTACACAGAGCGGAGCGACATGGAGATGACGGGAAGAGCCACGAAGCCGCCGAGTCACAGTGCCCGCAGTACGAAGCTCACTCCTCCTCCTCCCCCCCGTGGCCTGGCACTCCCAGGGATGCTGAGAGGCTTGGGAAGCGCAGACAGGCAGGCAGCACCCCCGAAGGAAGAAGAGAGGCGGGGTACTCACCTGCCGAAAGTGCCGCTTCCAGGCCGGCTCTGGGGTGGGCGTCCAGGCACCGTGGACGAGATGGGAGGAATCTTCTCCTGGCGCGGGGCAGATGCCCGCGTTAGCAAACGAGGGATGGGAAGGGCGCGCGCGGGATTCACGCTGGTCCACCAGCCCCTGTGAGGGCAGGGCGAGCACCGGCTCCGTCCCGAGCGTGCAGCAGCACGAATCCCGCCAACATGCTTCCCTGGACCAACACCAAGCAAACCAACTTACACCTTCAGGAAAAGGCGGAAGATTTGCTCGATCTAAGAGAAATCTGAGGAAGCAGAATCCGCTCTAGATGGACAGGAGAAGCACCAGCTACGTGAATTCGAGGTTGAAGAACTGCCCTCCCCACGTTTGCCGAAGCCAAAGCAAGGATCGCAGGTTTGGCGAGAGGCCGCTCCATTGCCGCCCAGCTGCTGGAGGCATGTTTTTAAAAGCCAGCTCCTCGTGTCCTGCCGAAGCTCCTTTGATCTTTGGAAGGAGTGGCTCATGAGCTAATTAATAACACACAGACATGGAGCATGACGCATCACGAGAGCCTCTGATGGGACGCTGCGGTCTGTCAAGGAGCCACAAATAGCCACAAAGAGGAAGGGAGATCATCCGAAAGGCTCCGTCCCGGCACTGCAGGGAGTGAGGCCTGAGCAGCAGCCCCAGCAGCCTCTCTCCCCACTTGGACCGGGCATTCCGATGGAAACCTCCCAGGTCGGTCAGTCAGCCGACCGCACTAAGCACGACGTGTGTGCCGATGTGTGACCTCGCGTCCCCCACACAGCACAGATACTGGTGACTGGGGTCAAGTTTAAGTGGTGCGCTCTGATAGGGAATTCCTTACTAATTGAGAGCAGACAAGTCCCTGTGGATTCTGTTCCCGTGAGGATAACGCAATCCGTTCCTCATGTTTGCCAGGAGCTCACACAGGAAAGTCAGAACAGGGCATACTGTGGGTATCTCACTTCTGAGCTGGAGGGCAGCAAGAAAAAAAAGCGTGAGCACCCTGAACCCGAGGCAAAGCCCTTTTTGTGTCTTCTTGGCTCAGGCATCACAAAAAAAACCCACTGGGAACAGAACCTGTCCTTAGCTCCCATCTACGGCAACCAGCATATTCTGGTTTGTAACAGGTCCATGTAAGAGGCATCACTTCGTACATGAGAAGAAGGATGACGAGAAGCACAGACTGGCACACCAAGGGATACGGGAGGCACAGACGCAGTGGCTGCTGCCCCTTCGTGTCCGACGCTGTGGGCAGAGCCGTGGAGTTTCCTACGTTTCACGCTCCCTCATCCTCAGATGGTTCATAAAACCTGCATCCAACTCGCAGAGCTGTCAGCCGAGCCGCACGCACCGCTGCGGATGACACCGACTGATGAGCTCGGCTGTATTTTGGGTTTTTCCCTGGGGGCAGAGCAGCAGTTGCCGACGAAGCCGCGAGAGCGACTGCTGCCGTGGCTGAGCTGACGGCCCGCGGGGTTTGCAGCAGAAAGCCGAAATGGCAGGCAGGCAGTGCGCAGTGCCTGGCAGCACACAGTCACCCCATAAACACCAGCTCCCGAAAGATCTAGACGTTTTCCCTCATTCCCTTTTCTAGGGAAACCCAGTGCTTGCAACCTTGATGTCCTCCATCACCACCCCATGGTTTCAGAAACGTCTCCTGCCGTCTGACCTGGCTGCCGTGACAGCCCTGCGTCCCTCATTACCACCCCAGAGTTTTAAGAGGAGAGAACCACCCTGCGCTGGTTTAAACAAAAGCTGGGCTTGGCTGCTGCGGCCTGGCAGCCTGCAGACGAGGACGCAGAAGAACTTGGGCCCTTGCAGTCACCAGCCTTTGAAGGTGCCCTTCAGCAGATGGCTTTCCCTGAGGTACCACCACATCCAGGGAGCGACAACGGGGGTGGGACAAGATACTCAAACCCTGGCAGAGGGGCTCAGCTCCAATCTCCAACCATTTGAACGTGGGTGGCTTGAAGGCCAGCACAGCAGCGTGGCTGAACATCATCCATGTTATCAAATCTCTTAAGAGGCTCCACTGATGATGACCAGCACCCCTATCAATACAGTCTCTAAAACTCATGAATTCTTCTAATAATCTTCAGTCATCTGCTGGTTTTTCGGGTAGCACAGAGCTGGGAAAGTCTTCCTAGACATCAAGCCTGATCTCCTCTTATCACGTATAACTACACCAAGTGATTGTGCTAGAAACTTAGGAAAAAGTTTTTTACGCTGAGGGTGGTGGAGCACTGTCCCAGGTTGCCCAGAGAGGCGGTGGATGCCCCATCCCTGGAAACATTCCAGGCCAGGTTGGCTGGGGCTGTGAGCAACCTGATCTGGTTGGAGATGTCCCTGCTCCTGGCAGGAGGATTGGGCTGCGTGGGCTTGAACGCTCCCTTCTAAATCTAAACTATGATTCTATAAAACCTACCGAGAGCTTTGGCAATGGCTTCCCTGGTAGGGGGGCTGGACACGACGGAGCTCAGAGCTTCTGCCCAATTCCTCCTGACGGCCTTTGCCTGAGGTCAGAGATGACGATCCCACAAGGAATCTCCTGATGTCAGAGGTGATGCTTGACAAAGAAAGTAAGACTTCGGATCTGAAACTGATGGCGAAGATTCTTGATATCCTTGACACCAAGATGATGAAGCTCTTGATATCAGCCAGTATCGGCAGTAGGAAGTTCCTCGACCAGAGGCTTCCGGTCTCCTACGCTGAGGAAGAGGGATGTGTAAGGAGGTATCTGAAGACACAAGCTGGGCTGGAGTGAACACCTGACTGCCAGCATCCAGCTCAAACAGGCCAAAGCCAACTCTGAGGCTGTACATCAGTGGACCAGAGAGACTGCCGGCGTTACTGGGAGGAATAACTGGAGCGAAGAATTTGGCAATTCGGTCTGGGCAAGAGGGCAGCACTGACCGAGACTGCCACGACCACTCCTACCGCGCGGAGACGGGGCGCACCTGACATCCGGACGCGCAGCACCGTTCTGTTACACGCACGGGTGCCACGAGCATTCGGCACGGTGTAACCCAGCTCACAAGACACAGATGTCCTGGAATTCTGTGTGTTATTTAGCCTGATGAGCTCATTACCGCTGTCAGGAACACAAGATTAAAGCGTCAGTGATCTGGAGAACTGAGGCCGCTGGAAGCACACATGTAATGTTCTCAGATGAGTGCAGGCCTTGGGGTGGGACTGCACCGAGGGCGCACGCCTGCGTTTATTTTAGCCCCAGGAATGTAAGTCTTTCTTAAAGCAAGCACCCCCCCATGCCCTCCTCTGGGTGAATTTACTTCAGCAGGGAGAGGTTCAGAGAAAAGACAATTGATTTTCACGTTAGCAGAGCTTTTCCTAAACTACCTTAGTTAAAATACTGAGATTTTCTGTTTCTCGGCTGTTTTAATTCACTGTGGATTTACGCACATCTGCTCTAGGCTTGCAGAACTGCAGGGGTATTTACAGCAGTCAGCCCGAATCACAAATACAATACAAGCATCTCCCTCTAAACCCAATTTGGATTACAGTGATTTGAGTAGTTACAACAACTTTCATTGCACTTTGCTAAATAAAACCCCCACGAGGTTTTAGGCTGAAAGCCTCATGAAAGGCCAAACGTACAGCTGGAACAGATAGCTCGCAGCCAGGCTCCTAGGTGAGGCTATTCCGACCCAGCACTGCCGACAAATTGATTCCAGGTACGGGGTTTTTCCATTTCTGCAGCACGGTGCAACACTTACATCAGCGTTTGGCTCTGCGAAGTCTTTTGATTTTTGTTGACAGCTGGGTTGTAAATAGGTGTTGTTGCAGCGCAGTAGCCATCGCCGGACACGAGGAAGCTATCGCTGTAATGGCTAACACAACATCTGCGTAAGCAAACGCTGAACCTCATCGCTTCCAGGGCCCTGAATTCGTGTTAGTCCTCTAACACCGAACAGCCCTGCAGCTGCGTTTCCCAGGTTTCGTCATCTTACTGCTAGCGTACTTCAAATCAGCTAAAACTACAAAAACCCCCAAAAACGTAAAGCAAAACACACAACTCAAAGGTTTTACCCTTTCAGGAGCACCACAAATGATCCCGCGTGGCAACCAGCCCCATGGCCAGCGGGGAGGACACCCGGCCACCTTCCAGCCAAGCTACCACCAAGCATGGGCAAGCCCTGCAAAGATCTCCTCTCGGCCGCTCGACCCGGGGCGCTTTCCAAGGATAACTGAATCAACGCCAACGGGACAATGGCGAGGCAGACGCCAAAACGCAAATCCTCTCTCTAGGTGTCCTGCGCTCTCCGCAGCCAGGCCCGCCGGCACGCAGCTCGCCGGGTACATCACTACATCAGAGTTCAGCGACACAAGCGCTGGTCTGAGACGGCGCACTGCGTCGACAGCGAAGGGGTTGTGCCTTCTCGCCGCTCTTTCATTCACTCCAAGCCGGAGTGCAGAAGTGTATCTGCGGGCTGGGGAAATAAAGAACAAACTGGAGCGAGGCCAAGGACCCAGAAGAAACTACCAACTTCAAAAAGATAAAAGTTTACAACACAGTTAGTAAAAGAGTGATTTATGTTCCAAGGGATTAGTTTGTTGTATCGGGCCATACCTAAACCCGCGTGCTGCACAGAACACGCTCTGACAAGATGTTTCAGGGCTCCCTTTGAAAAAGACAAGCCTTAGAAAGAGAGGAGGCAGGAAAGGGATTGCTCCTTACAAAGGCAAGGGCCAAAGCGGAGCGATAGCCTGTGTAACAGATGATGAAACGAGCCCCAAATTGCTGCCGTCTGTTAGCAACCTTTGCCCAGTCAAATGAATTTCATGTGAGGTCAAGAAATCCCAAACTGCCATTTCCTCATTACTATTAACAAGGGCCAGGTGCCACAGAAACCAAGGCTGCATCCAGATGTCCTTCACGTGGCTTTGATTACCCTCCTAGGCCTGGATAACCATAGGAGGGAAAGTATTACAGACGCGCACAGAAACATCCGTAACATTAATTTCTCCGCAATTGAGTTACTGGGCACTAACAGCATTGCACCTTCCACCCCGGCGAACGCTGGTCAGCCAAGCGGACGGCACTCCTGCAAGGTGCAGAGCAGCGGTCCTTCAGAAGCTGCAGCACTTGCGGCTGCAACACGGGACGCAGACACGTTTATCAGGACTGCGTGTGAGAAGCAAGCCTTCCGGCAAGCGACAGCCAAGACACAGGCAACAGCTCTCACTGGAATTTCATCAACACCTCGTTGGATAGTCTTGAACGTCTGAAAATGTATCGGCTTCCCCACCTCTGAAACGGACACGCTCAACGGGATGCAGAAAGCGTGAAAACGTACGTCCACTACTTCTGACATCCATCAGTTGTATCTGGGTGCCAACCCCGAGCTGCAGCACAGCAGAAGGAATCAGTGGTCGCAGAGAATGCAGCATTGCGCTGGAGCGCGTTCTGAGGGAGCAGCGTGTCTGCCCTGTCTGCACTTATTTACGTACTAGACCAGTCCTCGACTACAAAGAGAAGAAAACATTGTTTTAGAAGAGTCAGCATGGCTATGAAGTTCAGCAGGGAAGCAATAAATATTTCACATCCTGGATCTACAGGGATAACCATTTAACCAGTTACAACCCATGCTCAAAGAAAACACGGTAAAATAAATTATTCCAGAATTCTGCCTTCTCGCTTTCAGTCTTGCCAAACTCATCATCAGCATCACGTTTCTTAGGGACTAAACAAACATCAGGCGAAATCACATCTTGCCAAAACAAACGCAAATCCTGGTCGGACATCTCTCCAGCCATCTTAATGATGCCTCCACAACAGAAACACATCTATGGGCTCATGAATATCTGTCCCAAAACGAGCACCAAACGCTTTGGTGGAAACATCTATGTGAAATGAAAAATCCCCCCAGCACAGCACAGTGAATTCTCATGAACAAGGGAGAAAGGACAGAAACACTCAGGTAGTGGGAGAGTATCTTCAACAAAAAACCCCACCCCAACCTTGCACATGAGATCTTTAACGGTGACCCATGAAATATTCCTACAGGATAAGCCTAGGCACTGAATTCATGGTTCTAAATGATCACCAGCTCTGGAGGGGCATTGCTTGCCATCAAATCATCAAATCCCAGGAGGGTTTGGGTGGGGAGGGAGCGTTCAAGGCCACCCAGTCCAGCCCCCCTGCCAGGAGCAGGGACATCTCCAACCGGATCAGGTGCTGTTACACAAACTCTCCTTTTCTCCTACTGCTCCGAAGGGGCACGTGCCTCACCATGCCCCTCACCTGCAGGCACTCACCACTTATTTTCTGCCACGGAGTTTAAACGATTGCCACAAAAAGATCAGCCTCAGGAACGGCATCCAGCCTCTTCCAGTTTGTACTGGTATTTCTCGAAGGCCAACGAAAGTGTAGTTACAAGAGCCGCATCTTTTTCCTCGGAAGGCTGTTTGTAAGCAGGAGAGTTTCAGTGCTCTGGTTCGTACCACGGCCCCTGAAAAACTCCATGAACATAATTGCTGGAGCAATGAATATTGGCACGGGAAACGGAATGTTTCAAGCTGGCTTTGCTGTCAAAGACAGCTTATTGTAAAGCTGGACCCTGGGCATTTGACAAATACACCAGGGATTTGAAACACACTACTGAATGGCCAAGAAGCAAACCTCCTCACGTAAGCGGCTTGCAGAGCAAAGCCGTTGTCAGCACCCCCAAACAGACGGCCCACGCTCGGACGCCTCTCAGACACCGCGGCCTCGGGGACATCGCGCGGACTGCAGCTCGTTCAGGTCAAAGACGCAGAGACCGCTCAGATCCGGCGTGGTTACCCACCCGAGCACTGCTCCCAGGCACCTCTACATCCCAGGGAGGTTCAGGCTTGAGGACACGACGCTCCTGCGCACGGCCAACTGCTTGGGCACGGCACGGCGACCCCGTTAACGGGCGCTGTCGCGTTCACTCTGCCTGAGTGCAGGTGCCGAGCTCCCAAAAGCGCGTGCTGAGGGACGGCGCCTGCGGTTCTGCGGCGCGCAGCTGAGGCCTGACGGGATGATGAGTCCCAGCAGGCCAGACCTCGCTCAGTCTGGTCAGCTCTGCAACGACCCAGGAGCCTGCAGGTAGGAACTGCATCACAGCGGTGCGTGAACCGGGGTCTCGGCCGTTCCACCCCAGCATGTCGCCTCCCCACACCTTCCCTTCTGCTACGCCAGCGGCGGCACGACGCCCCTCTCCCGCAGCCGCCGCGTTCCTAATTTATCAACAGCCAAAAGGAGCGTCAGAAGGAAGGGGAGAGTACGCCAAATACAGAAATAAGCTCTCGGGCTCTTGGAGCCCCTCTGAGCACGCGTGGTCCGTGCCCAAGCCTTGACTTTCCCTATAACCGCCCACGATAAATCTATAGGGACCGCTGCGCGCGCTCCAACGGCATTTCCATCCTGACCCTTTTCACAAACAACGTGCATTAAAACAAAAAAGCACGCAAGTAAGCAGAAACCTCTGGAAGACAAAAACTGACAAATTGTCATGGTGGGCAGCCCCGTGGGAGAGGACCTGGTTAGAAAAGGCACCCGAGCCCCGCAGCCGGCCTGAGGCACAGCGGCAGGGACCGGCGTGCTCCTCCCCCCAGTCAGAGCAAGGGCAGCCGCAGCGCGTTCGCACAGAGCGTTGTTAAAATTGGTAACGGCTTAAAAGTTGGGACTTGGCACACGCGTTCTCGGCGAAGGCAGGACTTGGAAGACAAGGAACCGAACAAACTCCTGCCTGTTTCTCGCTGTGCCGTCCAAACTGTGATTAAGCAGAGAGGAATGCGATTCAGGGAAGGCATGAATGGAGCGGCGCTCTGCAGAAACCGGCCCGCGTTGGGCTGTTACCTCTTCGCGGGCCGGCGGGAGCATCGGAAAAACCACGCTTCTCCCTGCCTGCTTGCCCAACTGCTATTTTGGAAAACGTCTCTGGTTATTCCACTCCAGGATTGCAAACGTCCAAGTGCTCTCTGCCGTCTCAGTCTGTGTTTGACCGCACTCGCTCCCTCGTGCCTGCGCGCCCTCCGTACGGGGCGGAACGACTGGGTCCTCTCTGGACCAACAGCAGCAGCCCGCCAAGCGCCCAGCTGAGCGTCGGGAGAGGCTCTCGCACCTCTTCATGGCCCCTCTCCAGCACAGCGGGTTTACGCCGAGCCGCCGGACCCAACCACGCCATCCTGCGTTTATTATTACTCCAGACTTCCGCAGCGTTCGGCCTCCGCCGCCCGCCAGCCGCAGCACTGGACAGACAGGCAGCAACGCGCTCTCCTCTGCCGCCGAGCGCGCCGCGCAATCCTCTTAGCGCTGCCCGCCGAGCGCGGCGCAGATGGCGAAAGGCGGCCTGACCCAGGAGAAACTCGCTAACGCTCTGCTGCGCGGTGAGAGGGATGTTCTTGTTCTTCAGACCGGAACCAGGCCCTGCGCAGACATCAGCGGTCTCCATTTTGGCGCACTCATCCCATCGCTCCAGCAAGCGTCACACTTCATCCAGGGATCTGTCTGACACCCAGCCGTCGCAGGACAGCGTGATCCGCCAGAGCAAACAGGCTTCCAAGAAAGTAATCCTGATGCGTCTCCATGGATATTCCCTGCCAAGCCTTCTTCCTTGTTTCCATGTGCAAGGTCACCCAGTCCCTCCTGCCAGGAGCAGGGACGTCTCCAACCGGATCAGGTTGCTCAGAGCCCCGGCCAACCTGGCCTGGAATGTTTCCAGGGATGGGGCCTCCACCACCTCTCTGGGCAACCTGGGACAGGGCTCCACCACCCTTGGCATGAAGAGTTTCTTCTTTATACCTAATCCAAACCTGCTCTCTTCCACTTTGCAGCCACTACCCCTGGTCCTGTCCCAGCAGGCCCTGCTGAAGAGTCTCTCCCCACCTTCCCTGCAGCCCCCTTTGGGCACTGGGAGGCCGCTCTCAGGTCTCCCCGGAGCCTCCTCTTCTCCAGGCTGAACAGCCCCAGCTCTCTCAGCCTGGCCTCACAGCAGAGCTGCTCCAGCCCTCTCAGCATCTGCGTGGCCTCCTCTGGACCCTCTCCAACAGCTCCACGTCCTTCTGATGTTGGGGGCTCCAGAGCTGGATGCAGTGCTGCAGGGGGGGTCTCACCAGGGCAGAGTAGAGGGGCAGAATCCCCTCCCTGGACCTGCTGGCCACGCTCCTCTTGATGCAGCCCAGGATGCCGTTGGCCTTCTGGGCTGCAAGGGCGCATTGCCAGCTCATGTTGAGCTTCTCATCCACCAGCACCCCCAAGTCCTTCTCCTCAGGGCTCGTCTTCTTCCTTCCCATCCATTTTAAGCTTTGTAGAGCGATGGATAAAAGAGGAAGAAAAAAAAAAACCCAACCAACTCACCCACAATAATCTATAGCAACTGTCACCTGGCAAACTGCTCCCATTTCATCCGGATAGGTTAGGTGTCAGCGCGCGATCGATGGCTCTCGTACAATAATTATAAAAACTCGTGGCTTGTGTTGCTTGAGTGAGTTTCAGAAGAGTAGGGTCTCAATCTTTCCTCTAATAGGGCTTTGACAGTCCGCGGCGCAGAGGCTTCGTCTTGGACTGACAGCGTTGTCATTAACCACCAGGTAGTGTGGAACAACGGAGAACACGGGTTGGGAGCGCCGGGGAACACGCGGCTTTGACAGGAGTTATTTGTCACGGAGGAGCTGCCCAAACTCCTCAGCCTGCGGTACGGGTGGCTGCTTCGAGTGACTTATTGCCCCTGTCTGCGCCTGCCGTTGTGATTTGATAATCGGTAAATGTTTGTCAAAGATGAATTCCCTCCCTGATTCGCCGCTGTGCTGGAAAAGCAAATGAAAAGCCGGAGGGGAAAAGCGGACGGAATGGATTAAAGACTGAGGCGGGATGAGGGTGACGGAAACAACAGGTTTCTCGGCTAACTTGTCCTCCGTCCGTCGAGGAGGTAACGCGGCAAGGCTCGGGATGCTGCTCCGGCGCCGGTGTGGTGGGATGGAGGCTTGCCGTCAGGATGGGGACTGGGAGAGCTGCGTCCGCTACCAGGGTGGGGTTTTTTTTTGGTAGCTTTGAAGTTCCTGGAGCTGCAGGTTGCATTCCTGTGCCTGATCTCAAGGGACTGCAGACCGATGTGGAGCGATGGTTGTCTTCCTTCACTGCATCGTGGTGTCTCTGACCTTGGGCTCCGTTCTCCTTCGCCGGTCGCTGTCCTGGAGCTTTCAAGAGTAGTTTTTTGGTAAGGAGAGCAAAGTCTTCCTTCTTCATTTCCATCAAAATGGTGCTCTGCAGGCTTTTTGGCAGATTCTTCCCTTGGCAAACTCCGTGGTCGCAACTTCAAGTTGAAACCTTTTCTTTCTTGTTGAGATGGATTGGAGCCTGTCCGTCACCTGCTTTATACAGAAGTTGAGAAAGGAGAATTAAAAGGATCTTAATAAACCTACTGCCTACAAAGTTTTCCATCATTCTCCCCAAGTTTGTACAAGTTTCTCTGCCGATGCCGGAGTCGGGTCAGGGTCTTTTGAAATGGATGGTCAGGGGAGGTAAAAGTTGGGTGGCCTTCCGTTTGAGAAGTGGCTTTGAGGGTGGGGAAAACCGATTCCCATTTCTCCTTGTGAAATTAAAAAAAAAAAAAAAGAAATACGAAGTCAATCCTAAAGCACGAATGCAAATGGGTTCCCAGCCCGACGAGCGCTCCCCGTCGCTCCTCGAGGCGGAGGCACCTCTCTCCGTGCCGCGGCGAGGCGGGAACGCGAGCTCTGTGAAGCCATTTGATTATAGCTGGGGTTTTTCGAGCGTCTGAAGTGCTGAAAACGATCAAGAGCAGGAAAAGTGGAGTGATTTATTAGACTCATAAAAATTCATACTTTGTTATTCCGGTCGTCTTCCATCTGCAGCTTGTTAGAACGAGAACCCCTGGCAGCTCCCGCCGCGCGGTCGGGGGGAGGAGGGCATTTATCAGCCGTCCTCCTGCCATCCCGCTCTCATTTAGAGAAATGGACCCGGCTCCTGGAAACGCATTAATAATCATTCACTGAAGGAAGGGGGGAAAAAAAAACCCCACCACTCTCTTTTGTTATAATAATAAAGGTTGTGTTTGAACAAGGTCCAATGCTCCAGAGACCCCTTCAGGCTCTTCAACGTGGGCCGTAGCCGGGAAAAGTGTGTTTAGTGCGTTAAGCGTGACCGCCTCTCGCCGATCCCGGCGGAGAGGAGAATAACGTGGTCTCTCCTCGTCCTTAGTGGGATCATTCGCTCTCCCGGTATTTGGACGGGGCCTTTTGGCAGCGAGGATGGGGTTGTGGTGGAGCCCGGGTACCGGATTCGGCATCCCGAATCCAACTGTCTCCTTCGCGTACATGCAGAGCAGCAGGTTGGCCACCCGCGTGATGGCCACTCGCCCCTGCCCCAGCATCAGAAGGTTATGGAGCTGTTGGAGAAGGTCCAGAGGAGGCCACGCAGATGCTGAGAGGGCTGGAGCAGCTCTGCTGTGAGGCCAGGCTGAGAGAGCTGGGGCTGTTCAGCCTGGAGAAGAGGAGGCTCCGGGGAGACCTGAGAGCGGCCTCCCAGTGCCCAAAGGGGGCTGCAGGAAAGGTGGGGAGAGACTCTTCAGCAGGGCCTGGTGTGACAGGAC